>PVKS010012272.1:0-54220 GCA_004027875.1 Aplodontia rufa
GGAGAGGTCAGGGCCTATGAAGCCTTGGCTATGCAAGGAGCTCAGATTCTAGGGGGAAGCCCATGTTACCCCATATATTCAAAGCTTCCTGAGGCAAATATCAAGCAGAGACTGAACAGAGGATCCCCTTTAGAGAGATGTGCCCTGCTGTAGCAAGTTCTGTTCACAAGCTCATCCTATTTGGGCGAGGAGCGGGGCAGCAAAAGGGCAGAAGGTTGCCAATGGAGAGGTTTGCGAGCTGGAGAGGTGAATGGCAGTTCCAAACAGCCCCCAGGGCAGATGGCCAGTTGGTGGGGGGGGGGTGTTGGTAGCTTCTGTTTCTGATCATGGGGACTGAGGCCTGCCCCTTAACACTGCTGGGCGACCTGCCCCGCCCCACTCTCCCATGCTGGTGCGAGCACTTATGTTAAAGGACTTTAAAATCAGCTCTTGTAACCCGAGGGCCCCGGTGGAGAATTATTGTCCATCGTGATTGAGTTAAAGATCTTGTGTTGAATCCTCTCCTTCCCTGGCTCCTAGGGCGGAGACCAGAGGTGGGGTGTGAATTCCTAGCACCACACAGACCCTTTGGGGAAGGACCCAGTCTTGGGGCAATAGATTCTGGTTTTCTGGCCGTGTTGGCTAAGATCTCATTTTTTGCTGAGCAACCTGCCCCGCCCTCAGGGATACATCATAATGGTGGCCGACGCTTGCTGTTCGCAAGGAGAGCTGCAAGTTTGCTAATTTGAACAATTAAATCCCAAGGCTTTATGCAGGATCATGTAAATTAAGAGATGTCAGATCAGGGAGTTCGAAGCCAGCCGGGCTAGGGTATTTGGTTAGAAAACTTGCTGGGTTTCCTCCCCTCCAGAGTAGCTTCCCTCTCCCCAGGTGTGGGGCAGAGTGCCAGGGGCTCCACTAAGCTCTCCTTTATATTCGTTAGTGGGCCACACTATTCCTTTGGAGTTAAAGAAATTAGCAGGGGATAATGTTCCCCCACACTGGGAGCTTTGTCCTACTGTGGGAATCCGAGTGCTCTCCTGTAGAGTGAGGGAGTCACTGAAGGTGGGGTGAACGCCATCTTGAAAATACTTCACAATGTCTTTTAAAAAATACCTTGGAATAAATGTAACCAAGGAGTAAAAGAACTTTAGGAAGAAAATTATAGAATACTGAAAAAATAAAATGAAGATGACATAAGATTGAAATTCCTCCCTTGTTCATAAACAGGCAGAATTGGTATTGTTAAAATGGCCATATTTTCAAAAGTGATATTCCATGCAATCCCCATCAAAATACCAATGATATTCTTTACCGAACTAGAAAAAATTCTAAAATTCATATGGAAAAACAAAAGACCATAACATCCAAATTACAAATATACCAAAATAATAGCTGTAAAAAAGATAACAAATGATGCCAGGAATACTGGATGTCTATATTTAGAAAAATGAAGCTAGATCCCTATCTCTCACTCTATTCAAAAGTCAATTTAAAAGGGGTCAGAAATTCAGGTAAAAGAACAGAAAATTTGCAATTATTAGAAAAAATTAAGAGAAAATACTTCGACATATAGGCAAAAACAACATCCTGAATAGGACCCCAATAGCTCTGGAAATTATAGCAAGGATCAACAAATGGATTGCATCATGCATGGCAAAAACTACAGAATGAGTGAAAATCTTTGCCAGAAACTGTTCTGACAGAGGATTAGTATCAAGAATATATGAAGAACTCAGAGAACTCAACACCACAAAATTAAATAATATATCAATAAACAGGAAGACAAACTGAGCTGATGTTTCTCAGAAGAAGAAATACAAATGGCCAACAATTATATGAAAAAATGCTCAATATCTTTAACCATCAGGGAAATGTAAACTGAAACTATACTGAGATTCCATCTCACTCCAGTCAGAAAGGCAATTATCAAAAATACAAATAACAATAAATGCTTGCACGGTTGTGGGGAAAAAGAAACTGTGAAATATTGTTGCCGGGAATGTAAATAAGTACAGCCATTATGGAAATTTGTGTGAAGTTTCCTCCAAAAACTAAAAATAGAACTACCATATGATCCAGCTGTCCCACTCCCTGATATTCATCCTAAAGAGTTAAAGTGAGTATACTTTGGGTATGAATGCACACTCAAGCTTATCATAGAATAATTCAAAATAGCCAGATTATGGACTTAGCCTAAAGGTGTATTAAGAGATGAATGGGTAAAGAAAATGTTTTATGTGTGTGTGTGTGTGTGTGTGTGTTATACATATATGTGTGTATTCATATAAAACACATACTTTGATATATATTTATAAGACACTGTTTTACGTATACAACAAAATATGAACAAAATTCACATACAATGGAGTTTTACTCAGCCATAAAGAAGAAATTATACCAATTACAGGAAAATGGATGGAACTGGAGAGCATCCTAAGTGAAATGAGCCAGACTCCAAAGGCAGACACTATCATGTTTTCTCTCATATGTGGAAGCTAATGTATCAGGGGAGAACATCCTGAAAGCAGTAGGGAAAACAATATGATTGGAAAAGGGAAGCAAGGGATGGAGGAGGAGATAGTAAGGGGAGTATTGGATAGTGACACTGATCAAATCATTACATCCTTGTATCACATTGTGTACCAATGTATCACAATGTATAATTCAGCACATTCTATAAAATTTATGCACACCAATAAAATACTAAAAATAGATGGAAATTATGCAGCTAAGGATGAGAGTAGTACATTAAGAGAACAGAAAGTAAATTGGCACTTCCAAACACTAGTAGTTATCATTCATTGAGAGCTTTTAGATATCAAGTACTGTATTAAGTATACAATTTTTTAAAAAGAGAGGACAGTGTGTGTGAGAGACAGAGAGAATTAATTTTTATTGAGTTTTTCACATGGCTTTCATTGCTCTGACACTTAGTTGTGTGCATGGGTGCTGGGGTTTGAACTCGTGTACTTGCGCATACTGGGCAAAGGCTGTAACCACCGAGCCACTGCTCCACCCTATAATAAATATATTTTTAATGTAATTAAGTCCTCACAATGTGTCTTTATTGAGAAACAAAGGAATGGGATCCAAGGATTTTCAAGAATTTTCCTAAGATCCAGTAGCTTGTATAGTAGTCACACCTTATTCAAGATACCCAGTGGAGGCCTGAAACCACGGATATTACCTCACCTTATAGAATCCCTGACTTATCATGATTCATCTTAGTACTTTTAGACTTTATGATGCACAAAAGCAATATACATTCAGTAGAAGCCACAATTTGAATGTTTATTTTTTTTTCTGAACAATATGCAGAATGATACTTTCTCATTTCTCTCACAAGGCTGGGCAGCAGCAGCAACTCACAACTCCCAGTTTGTCCCCTTAACACGAGGGGAATCAACTGGTACTCCTCAGGGCACTGGGTCACTAATCCAGGATGCTTGGTCAACTAAATGTATCCAATGTATTTCAACTCATCTCTTCAACTTACAATGGGGTTATTGGGAGGTAGTTGCAACTGTGTTTTTGAATACATACATACCTATATTAAAGTTTGCTTTATAAATGAAGCACAACAAAGTATTAACAGCAACAACTAACAATAAACTAGAACAATTATAACAATATATAATAACAAAAGCTATGTGAATGTGTGCACTCTCTCACTCTCTCTCTCATATTGTATCATACTTCTCCAGGCGACAATGTGAGATAATATAATGCCACAGTTGCGAGTAACTGAAATTACTGAAAGCAAAACCTTGGATATGAGAAGGCTGCTGTTTGAGGCAGAGCATCTGCTTAAACCCACATCTGTTTCTTTCAAAGCTCATGAGCAGTTTGGGGTGTCTGTGTAGGAAACAGGCATCTCAGTCAGGAAAGGCTCAGGGTTGAAGAGCCTGGAATGCCAGACTAAGGAGGGTGGGTTGCATTTTGAAAGCCAACGTGGAGTCTCCTTTCCAGCTTCCTCTGAGCCCTCTTCACATACACCTTCACCACCTTCAGCAAATATGCCTTGACTTTCCCACCTTCAGGCTTCACATCTGCTCTCCCCTCCTCCAGGTTCACCTCCTTCTCCTGCTAACTGGAACACATTTTTCAGACCTCATAGGAAGTTCCCCTCTAGTTCCTTATTTAGGAAATCTGGACTCCTGAGATTCCTAGAGAGAGATGGAAGGGAAAGCAGGATGAAGATGGTCCTAACAAGAAAAGGGAATACAACACAGAACTCAAGCAGCAAAGGGTAAAATATTCTCAAAACTGTTTCAGGGTCAGAAGAAAAATAGAATCAAGAGAAATAAAAAAATAAGACTTTATTGCCAGAATTAAGACTGTTGAGTTTACAGGAAAAATAAAAATGCCGTAAGCTGGCTGACGACATTGCCACTTCCTTGACCAGTTCCACCTGGGGCCCAGCCCTTAGTTAATGTGTTTATGATGTTTGCATACATTTCCTTTGGCATCTCTAATCTTAAGTTGTTAAAACTAGAACAAGAACTTTTATGTTTTAAAATTCCTTTCTTCAAACCCTTTAAGGTTGGAAAGTTATAAAAACCAGTCCCTATTTGTGTATACACATGTCTTAGAAAACTCTGCTCCTCGGAATTCAGTGGTCTAACCAGTGGAAAGGCGCAAAGCACTCTGGGAGATCTAATGATGAGGTCTACAGCACCAGAGCCTCTAGGACCTACACAGAGTTGGCAAATTTGCAACTCACAGTCTACCTTTGCTTTGCTCCAGATTTTCAAGCATATTGAAAATGCCGCTTGCATGTAATCATCTGGACCTCTGACTTCAATTGCAGAAGTAGTTGATTGGCATTTCAAGGCTTGCAGTTCCAGATGGAATGGTCTAGACTGAATGAGCTGCTTTTTTACAGAACAGGTACAGGCATTCCAGATCTCTCAGAGTTGACAGTGCTCTACCATGTATCAAGTGAAGGGCTATTCTTGACCTTGAGCTGTCTCTCACCCTTTGTATTCACTCAAGTCAGTTCAGTCTCTATAAAATCTTTTTCTTCCATCTCCTTCTTTTCAATCTAAATTCAAAAATGGTTGCAGAACTTCCTGATGATAATTATAACAATAACTAACATAAATGGAGAAGCACTCATTGTGAAGCATGTTACATGGGCCATCTCAGTCCTTGTCTCAGCTCATTGTAACAAATTCCATCACAATCCTAACATACAGCAGAAAAATGTGAAATGCTAAAAGCTCAACACACCTGTCCAAGGTCCCACAACCTGAAACTGGTGGTCTGACTCTAGGCAATGCCAATCTCAATCTAAAGAGTTTTAAACTTGGTACAGGGAGCTTTGGTGCCTTGAAGACTTAAAAAAAAGTGGTAGAAATGAGCAGGATGCTGTAAGAGATTTGTTTTCCATTCCAGATACTCAGCTTCTATAAATATTCTGATATAAGATGTCTTTGACTGCTAATTCAACTGAGGTTCCAGAGCCCCCTTTCATCCCAGCATCTCATTGTTTAGCCTCCTTGAATCTTAACTGGTTAGCATTGTCCCAGATGCAAAACCCTGGGCAGGAAATCAAGGGACAATCTGAAATATCAATTTGGTGTTGGAAACAGTGTTAACAGTTGGGTGAGAAATCCTTCTAAAGTTCAACTCAGTTTCAAGTTCCACTTCAACCTGAGAAGAAGCCTGGAGTGTTGCTGCAATACTAATAACTTTCTAATGACTTTCCATCCTCTATTATTACTTCACTGGATCACCAGACTTCAAGTTCTTTGCTTTTTGTTCTAGAGTGGAGGCTGAGATGCAGGAATATTTACCACTGTGTTCCTGCCTCCTGCTCCATTCTCAGCCTTCTCTGTAATCCAGTATTAGTATTACCACTCTCCCCCTTTGCCAGCTGGAGACCATCTTTATGTCATTAGCTAATGCCAGGCTTGGGGTGGGGGCGAGTGGAGTTCTTTGCTTTCCTGGTCCAACCTCTATGTTTGGCAGGTTCTGAATCTTAAAGACATTCTTTCTTTGAGTTTTTGGCCCTCTTTGCTGGCCCAGCTACATTCTGCCCTGGATCCACAAGAAATCAGTGGGAACAGCTGCCCTCCTCAGGGTAGTAGTATATTTCAGCTTTGTTTCAGCATAGATCTAAGATGGCTTCCTGCCTCTGCACAGGAGTAGAGGACTCATTCTTCTACCTCCTCCCTTTGTAGTCACAGATCTTTGCTTCAGTCATAGGAAGATGAGATTTACCTTACCTTATCCCAAGGCAGAGGATGTCATTTCCACCCTCCCTTCCTCAGCAATGCATTTTTGCCTGGATCCTAAGGGCCAGATCCTTTGCTGCCCCACCTCCACTGACTTTAGAATCTTGCTTAAGGCCAGGGATTTATGCCTGTCCCCAAGCAGCTGCCAATTACTTCCTTTATGTCCACAACAAATAGGAGTGCTCTCTCAATCTCCTGCCCTGACCTCAGTCTTCCTCATACATACCCATGGTAAGACCATAGGGAAGAACTTCCAGGTACTGTTGATCATCCCTGTTCTGGTGACACCAGCTATTCTGAATCAGTACGTAGCCCACAGTTGGTCTTTAACGATTCATATACCATTTGGTTGAATTCTTCTTTCCCTTTTCTGTTGTTCTTTTCTCTTTTTCCTGTGCTCTGCCAATGATGAAATACTTTGTGTATCTCATCTCTTGTTGGAGGAGCTGAATCCTCTTTGGAATTTGGGTCATTTGGTTGTGTTGCTACTTGAGCCCTCTGATGTACTTGAAAAAGCTATAATTTTTTGTACTCTCTGGATTTTTTTCTCACTGTTAGGCTAGAAACAGTATCCTTAGCACCTTGTCACATGTAAGTCATCGACCTTTATGAACTACAATACATTGTTATAATCAATGAGTCAATATTAATGTACTGTCAATGTCTACACTGTACTTAAATTTCCTTAGTTTTAAACCTATTTTAGCATGGATGGATGGGTTGTCTTGGGAATGTAAAGAAGGAAATCCATGGACACAGGGGTGAGAGCAAAGTAACACTATTTATTAGACTAACAGAAAGAAAGCAGAGCTCCCAAAGAGAGAGAAGTCCCAAGTAAGGGACATCAACAGGTGTCTGTTGTCTAGGGTTTTTTAAAGGCATATCTGATGGCCCAGTCTAGGTAACTGGTGGAATGAGGGATGCTAGCTCTCATGAACCAATTAAGCTCTTCAAGATCTAAGATTAACAAACCAGTCAGAAGTGCATAAATTTCATTGCTTATTTACATACTAAGAGGATGAGTTCAACCTCATGATTTGGCACGTCTTGGGGGAGGAAGTGCTTCAGGTAAGGGTAGATTTGGTGGTCAGCTGTTGCTAGGGTGGAGGGGTAGCTAAGGAGAAGCCACTGTAGTTGAAGCTGTTAGGAACAGTAACAGCTGTTCTAGCTAAGAAGGAGGTCTTGTGGTTGAAGCTGTTAGGTGCAGCAAGTAACAGGATGTTCTCCAGACCCCATGTCTTCCTCCAGCATGGTGTGATGATCTCCTCTCCTCCTTTCCTTCCCTGAGACCCTTATTCTATCCGTTCCTGGAAGGTCTACCTCCCTGCCTCATTTACTCACTATTCCCTTTTTTTTTTTTTTTTGTGCTCCAGGAACCCATATTACATCTAGTAGTCTAGTCTCCCAGGCTTCTTTTCATTATAACCATGTCTCAGACTTTCCTAGATTTTGACAACTTGTATTAGTCCCCCAATTAGGATTTTTCTAATATTTCTCTCTTGGTCATATTGGGCATATGGATTTGGGGGAAGCAGACCACAGAAGCAAAGTGCCATATTCATTACATCATATAATGGGGTACACATCATTGTGATTTTTTTCTTTTATTAAGGAATTGAGTTATTGTACAATGATAAATGCATACAAAGATCAATATGATATGCATATATTCTTAAACCATAATTACTCCCTAGATCTCTCCCTAATCTCCCTTCTTCTCCCCTCCCCCACCCCTCCCCCTTCCCTGACTATCTATGATTGCCCTAGACTATATGTTGCTACACCTTTGTTGAGTCTAATACATGAGACTGACTATCTTTCACACAGGCTTGGGTTTAGCTCCAGCCTCCACAAATAAGTGAAAACATTCGACCCTTGATTCACTGGGTTTGGCTAACTTTGCTTAGCATGGTTTCTTCCATCGCCATCCATTTACCCTCAAAGGCTGCAATATCATTGTTTCTAATAGCTGAGTAGAATTCCATTATATATGTATCAGAGCTTTTGGATCCATTCATCCAGTGAGAGGAATCTGAGTTGGTTCCATAATTCAGCTATTGTAAATTGAGCTTCTGTGAACTAGATTTTTCTGTATACCACAATTTCTTAATCCATTCATCTAATGATGGGCATCAGGGTTGATTCCATAATTTAGCTATTGAAAATTGAGCTGCTATGAGCATAGATTTTTTTCTGTATTGCTGTGCTATGGTCATTCTAACTCCTCTGCAAATATACCCAGAAGAGGGATAGTTGGATTGTATGGAGAGTGCATCCTTCATTTTTTGAGGATTTTCCACACTGCTTTCCAGATCAGCCATATCCGTCTGCAGTTCCACCAGAGTGTGCTAGTTTTCCTATCTCCCCACAACCTCTCTAGCATTTGTTACTGTTTATATTCTTCATTTTTGCCAATCTGACTGGAGTGAGGTGAAATCTTAATGTAGCTTCCATTTGCATTTCTCTGATTGCCAGTGATTTAGAACACTTTCTTATGTATTCACTGGCTTGCTCAATGTCCTTTGTTGAGAAGTTTCTATTTAGCTCTTTGGTCCATTTATTGATTGGGTTGTTTGTGATTTTGATATTAAGTTTTTTTTTTGTTCTTTATAAATTCTGGATTTTTATTCCCTGTCAAATAAATCACAGGCCATGATTATCTCCCATTCTGTAGGTTGTCTCTTGACAATTTTGACCAATTCTTTAGCTGTGAAAAAGCTTTTTAGTTTAATGGCATCCCACTCATTGATTTTTTTTAATTTTTCTTTTTTATTTTTGAACAACCATACAAGTTTTTAACAAAATAATATAAAATGTGTATAGATTCTGGATATTACAATTATCCCCAGGAGTGCCCCCCCAATTACCCAACCTTATCCCTCCCTTCCCCATCCCACAATATCTCTAAAAAAGGATTATATTGTATAGCATTACATCTTATATGGATTTAACACATGATAATAGACCAACTTTCTCACTGGCCAGGGTCTAGTCCCAACCTCCACAGATGAATGGAGACAATCTACCATTAGTTCTCTGGGTTAAGCTGATTTTACTAAGCATAATTTCTTCCATAGCCATCCATTTACCTTAAAAGGCTGCAATATCATTGTTTCTAATTGCTGTGTAAAATTCCATGGTATAAATGTACCACAGTTTTTGGATCCATTCTTCCAGTGAGGGACATCTGGGTTGTTTCCATAGCCTAACAATAGCCATTCATTGATTTTTGACTATAATTCTTTCACTCTAGGAGACTTGTTGAGAACATCTTTGCCTACTTCCAAATGCTGGAGTGTTAGTCCTAACTTTTCTTCTAGCAGTTGTATGGTAGCTGGTTTAATTCCTAATTCATTGATAAATTTATATTTTATTTTTGTGAAGGTGAGAGATAAGTATCTAATTTCAACTTTCTGGAAGTGGCTGTCCAGTTTGTCCAGCACCATTTGTTGAATAGGCTGTCATTCCTCCATTTATATTTTGACTCCCTTTGTCAAAGATCAGATGTTTAATGATTTATGGGTTTGTTTCAGATTCTTCTATTCTATCCCATTGGTCTTCATTTCTATTTTGAAATCAGTACCATGCTGTTTTTGTTACTACAGCTTTACAATATAATTTTAGATCTGGTATTGGGAAACCACTTGTTTCGTCTTTCTTTCTTAGTAATGTTTTAGCTATTCTGGGTTTCTTGTTGTTTCAAATTAATTTGAGAATTGCTTTTTCTATATCTGTAAAGAATGACATTGGTATCTTGATGGAGATTGCATTGAATCTACATAGTGCTTTTGGCATAATGGCCATTTTAATTATATGAATTCTGCCTAACCAATCAGGTCTTTTTAGGTTTCTTTCTTCAAAGTCTGACAATTTTTGTTCTAGAGGTCTTTTACTTCCCTTGTTAGATTAATTCCCAAGTATTTTGGGTTGTTGTTTTTTTCTAGGATATTGTGAATGGAACTGATTCCCTGATTTCTTCTTCTGCCCTATTATTGTTAGTGTATAGGAAAGCTATTAATTTATGGATACTGATCTTATAGCCTGACACTTTGATAAATCTGTTTATAAGCTCAAGCAGTTTTCTGATGGAATTAATTATTTGGATCTTCCAGATATAGGACCATGTCCTCAACAAACAGGGATAGTTTGACTTCCTCTCTTCCTATTTCTATCCCTTTAATTTCCTTCTCTTGCTTGATTTCTTCAGCTAGGGTCTCAAGAACAATACTGAATAAAAGTAGTGAGGGTGGACAGCCTTGTCTTGTTCCCGAGTTTAATGGAAATGTTTTCAGCTTTTCTCCATATAGTATTATATTAGCTGAGGGTTTGTCATATATGGCCTTTACATAATCAAGTTCCTTTGATCCCTATTTTCTCTAAAGTTTGAGCAAAAAGGGTGTTAAATTTTATCAAAGGCCTTTTCTGCATCAGTTGAGATAATCATATGGTTTTACATCCTTATGGTTTAACACTGTTGATGTTAACAATTATCATCTGGCTGAAGTAGTGACCATCAATTTTTCTCCACTGCAGAAGTTACTCTTTCCTGCTTTCTATGCTATATTCTTTGGAAGTAGGTCACTAAGCACAGAATAATTACTATCTTTTTAAAATTTGGGTTTTCTACTTCTCCTCCAGTTGAATTCATAGTTATGTTCTTTGAAAATATATCCTGTGTGTCTAGCTTTGCACATATATTGGGTTATTCTAGTTTTTAACCCATGATTTAAAAGATCTTCCTGGTATCAAATGAGGTAGACTCTTTTTTATTTCACCAATTAATTATTTATAGTTTCCTTTTCCCTTGAACAAATTTACTGGCAAGTTAACCACTGTTTAGTTTTACTCTGAGTTAGCTTTTTATTTCTATTGATCATTTTTATTGTTTGCTTCATTTGCTGTTAGTATCTTCTCATGTTTGTTATCTCTTATTTTTTCCAGACTTACTGTGTTGTTATTTTTGTATCTTGACTTGCATACTTAGTTCATTTAGTCTTGATTTTTACTGCATTTAACAGTTGTATACCAATTTTATATTTATCTCTTGATTTAATTTTGTGACATTGTACAATATTTGATATAAAGTACTTTCACTGTTATTCATTGTCAAATATTTTGAAATTTCATTCTGATCTTCAAACCTACTAATGCAAGTTTTGAATTAATTCTACTCTTGCACCAGACTATTAACTTATTTTAGTTATTACATATGGTTCCCAACTTTTTCCTGCCATGGATTGACTTCCTCTTCTTAAACCTTCACCTACATCGTGTACGTCAGAACCTAATCATCTGGAAATTCCCAGGGATTACTCACAATTTTTATACATATCTGAAACCCATCACCTCCCCCGCACACTGTGGTATTTCCAAAGCTGGATCAAATGAGGGCACCAGCATCTTCCATTAGGACCACAGCTTGCTACCTTACTAGGAACATGGATTCTTAACAGCATATGAGGGAAAAGGAACATGAACCTGAAAACTTAGAGCATTAAACAAGGGCTTACCTTAGAAGACATCTTCTTCAAACACCCAGTAAATCTATCCAGAGGGTGGTGGACATTTCCAATCACCAAAACATGGTGTGTTACTCTACCGTTTCTCTCTTTGGTAAAATGAAGACCATGGCTGCTAACCATGCTACCTGTTATTGTCTGGGGCTTCACTCACCTTATGGGACCAGTAAAGCCTTTATTGGTTCCTCTTAGGACATGATGAGGTCCAACTCAACAGGCATAGAGTGGACTCAGATCTGTGTGACTCCTTTGTCTAAAGCAATGGCTGATGACAAACATATGAAAAAATAGTCAACATTTATAGCAACTAGAGAAATGCAAATAAAATCTACACTGAGACTTCATCTCACTCCAGTTAGAATGGCAGACATCAAGAATACAAATAATAATAAAGGCCAGAGAAGATGTGGGAAAAAAGAGTACTTCTACACTGTCAGTGGAATTGTAGATTTGTACCACCACTACCAAAATCAGTCAAGAGGATCCTAAAAAGACTATAAATGGGACCACCACATGACCCAGCTATACCATGCCTTGAAATTTATCCTAAAGAAAAATACTCAGAGTTGGAAGATGGCAACTGGTAGGGGAGCTGAATGAAAAATCTCTCCATGAAGCAGGACACCAAAGGTGGGAGAAGTGCCTTTCTTTTTCTTTTTTTTTCTTTTTTTTAATTAGTTGAATACAGACTTATAATTGAGGGGGAATCATTATCAAACAATCAAGAACAAATGTATATTCACATAGTTAGCCAAGACTGATGCCGTGCCATGGTTTCTCCCCTTGGGTTCCACATGGTTCTATGTTTCACCCAAATGAACCCCTGCATTAAATGGACTTTTCGTGGATGTTGGAGATCTCCTTCTGAGTTGATTCCCCCTTACTCCCTCCCTCCAGGCTCCTAGATATTCTTCATAATTGTTCCCCAATCCTTGCCCCCTCCTGATGTCTCCAGGTATCCTAGGCAAGAATCCCCTGTTTGTGTAAAAATTCATACATTTTGAGGTTATTATTAGCTAAGCCATCTAACATACTGTTTACAGTTGTATTATAGCTTCCACAAATGACAGAAAACATTTGGCCCTTGAGTCTCTGCGACTGGGATACTTCACCTAGCATAATTTTTTTCAACTCCATCCATTTGGCTGCAAAAACCATGATATCATTTTCTCTAATGGCCAAGTAGTATCAATAAATGGGCTACAGATCTAAAAAGAAACTTCTCACCAGAGGAAGTCCAGAAAGCCCATAAATGTATGAGAAAATGCTGTACATCATTAGCAATAAGAGATACGCAAATCAAAACTTTAATGAGGTTCCATCTCACTCCTGTCAGAGTGTCAAAAATGAAGAATATGAACAACAACAGATTCTGGAAGGGTTGTGGGAAAAAAGGAACACTGTCACATTACTGGTGGGATTGCAAACTGGATCAGCCACTCACCCCAGTGGGTGCACCATTAGGCAGCTATGGCTCCAGGACCCCAATGTTCTGTCTGCCCTGGGAGGGGCATGTGGGCCTGCCAGATCCCCCCTACTGGTTCCCCCTTACCCACAGCATATGCTGAACGCCGGGTGGAGTCCCCAATCAGGATTCTGCATCACAGTTGGTTCCACAGGACCTACAGTACTGGGCAAGGTTGACTTGCAGGACAGGAGACTGGAGTGCAGATACCATCTGGTCCTCTCAGGCTGGGCAGTTTCTCATCAGCCTCAGTGACCTATGAACAGAAGGGCATCCTGGGACCAGTGCTTTCCTCTGCTTTCAGGTCCTGAGTCCTGGGAATAGAGGCAGTCCCATGGGTCCTACTCACTCCAAGTGGGTCTTGGCTTCCATGCCCCTTGTGGTTTACATCTGAGACCTCCATAGGTGTGGGTCTGGCTGGGCTGCTGTTTCCTTCTCATGCCTCTCACCTTGCTGGGGCTGAGACTGCCTCAAGCATCATCACTAGGGAGCAAGTGGGGGCCTCAGGTCACTCAAGACTGGGGTGATAGCTTTTCCAGAAGAGCTCAGTGCAGGCTGACCGCTCCTCTAGGATCACCAAGGGACCCTTGCAGCTGCTCCAGGACCCACAAGACTGCCAGTGGCTCCTGGGACCTCAGCTGAAGTGGGGCAAGAGTTTAGGCAGGCAGATAATAAAGTGCCCAGGGATTCAACCAGGGTGGACCAAAAGGCTGTTTTCATAAGAAGCAGTGATGGTGAAAGTCTCCAACCTATCTACAGGAGAATATTGGTAGGACTCCTGGGAATGTGACTTTCAGCTGAGATCACCAAAATACAGTCCCTCCAGCAAACTCACCTGGGATGTTCCTCCGCCTAGATGTCAGATATGAACATATGCCCCCCACTGTATATTGACCTCGGCAGTAATAATTCCTAACCTTCCCAATTTTTTTTCCATTTTCTTGGAATTGATGTTCCGGTGTGTTTCTATTTTGATATTTTTTGTAATTGTTGTTGTTGTTGTTTGTTTTGTCTGTCTGTGTTGAGTTTGTATTGCTGTGGTTTGATCCGTGGGTGGCTGTGATCTTGCAAACTAGTGTATAGTCTTTTTGTGCAAAGAGACCTCTAGTCTCTGATACTCCCTTCTTCCCTTTCTTCTGTCAACACTTAAAATGTATTCTTCTCTCTCTCATCCTCCCTCAAAGTCATTACCCCAATCTCTTCCCATTTCTTTCTTTACCTACATCATCTCTACTCTCTTGTTGCTCTCTCTACAAATTCACAAGTTCCATGCTATCTCCTATTATATTCCCTTTGCTCTCTAGACTTTTTTTTTCTTCAGCTACAGAGGTTTTGGTAAACTGAAATGAACACCATATTTGAAAAAGGGTGTTTTCTTGCAAACCAGGTACAGTCTGAGGACTCTCATGGAAGAAAACTGCTAATCTGTTTGCTCTTATAGGTGCTAATCAACACTGTAACAGCTACAGTTGGCACAAAGTAACAAGATCAACAATCTGTTGTATGCATTGGCTGCACATAGTGACTTCTACATCCTAACTCCTGAGGTATTGGAAATCGTAAAGGTCCACAATATTTCACAGATTGGGGAGCGAGCCATTGAACAGTACTATCCAAATTGTACCCCAGCCCAAATAAGGAAAGAGTAAAAAAACTCCAATCAACAAAGTCCCCAGGAGAATTATTCAGTGATGGACCTCAACTCCCTGAAACTGAAAATGAGGAAAAAGGGAAAAAATCCTCCACCTCAAACTCATAGCTCTCCACCCAAGGAGTCCATGGTCAGAATCCTAGATGAAAACTTAGAAAAACCTGTCCAACAATCTGATTAGTAGATTAATCAAAGAATTCAAAGAAGAGTTAAGAAAGGAAATAAGAGAGCAATTTCAGGAGCTGAAAGGCCACTATGATAAACAGCTAGCCATTCTTAAAAGAGAATGGTCAGAGCTTAAAATTGACAATCAAATTATAAGCTCATTGGAAGATACTAATATCAGAGCAAACTCTGTAGAAAATAGAACTTCAGCTCTCAAAGAATGAACATCATGCAATGAAGATAGGCTGAGCAACGTTGAGTGCAAGGAGGATAACCAAGAAAGGAAGCTTATTGAGCATGATCAGAACTTCCAAGAAGTATGGGATGAGATGAGAAGAAATAACATGAGAGTAATTGGTATTGTAGAAAACATAGAGTAACAAAGAAGGGACATTATCAATCTTCTCAATGAGATCACAAAAGAAAATCCCCCATATCAGGATTGATCCAGAAATTCAAATTCAAGACTCCTTTAGGAAACCAAAAAGACCTAACCAAAAGAGAAACTCAACAAGATACATCATATATAAAATGAAAAAAATGAGAAATCAAGGAAAGAATTCTAAAGGCAGCAAGGGAAAAACACCAAATCACATTGACAAATAAGGTTTACTGTGGATTTTTCAGATCAGACTATAAAGGCCAGGAGAGCATGGAATGATATTTTTCAAATATTGAAAGAAAACAATTTTCAGCCAAAGATACTATACCCTGCAAAACAGCTTTAAATGTGATGGGGAAATTAAATACTTCTATGTGAAGTGCAAGTTAGCAAGGTACATGAACACAAAGCCTGCTCTACAGAGAATACTCAAAGACATACTTCATACAGGGGACCAAGCAAACAACTTTCAAAGTCCATAAATAGAAGAAAGTCAATAATAACATAACTCACTAAAAGATATCCAAGATGGTGCAAAATATGGCAATGGTCACAATGCCAGAGACTCAGAATCATATATCTATTGTAACACGGAACATGAATGGATTCAATGCCCCAATCAAAAGAAACAGACTGGCTGACTGGATCAAAAAATAATCCACATATGAAAGAAAACATTTGGCCCTTAAGTCTCTGAGTTTTGGATATTTCACTCAGCATAATTTTTTCCATTTCCATCCATTTAGCTGCAATAGGCACAAGGCAGAGGATCTCAGTAATGTCAACAATTATTATACATGTGTTATAAATGAAATCAAACACGTGGTCGGGTGTGGGTGAGCAAGGCAGAAATTTTACTTCGGCCGAAGGGCGAAAGAAAAATGCACGCCTCGCTAAGGAGTGAGGGGTCCTTAATGCCGACCTGACACAATACTGCCCTTTGCCCTAATTGGAGGAGCTCAGGTGCACAGTCTGCGTGATTGACTGTGATTAGGTGGAGGCAGGTGCAAGAGGGAGTAGGCGGCGACTGAGAGATAATGGGGGTGGGGGTCGCCGCACACGTGGCAAGGGTAGTAGGGATTCCATGTTTCCCGTAAGAAGATGGCCGGGTACCGGAAGGGGTCCTAGGAAGGAGGTGGGCAGACACAAGTGAGCTGACGCAAGTGGGGGAGTTACAGTCTTCAGAAAGGGAGGGGGATAATGGAGGTAGTAGACTATACATCAAGATCTTTCAAGTTTGACAGAAAAGACATACATCTTACACATGTAAATGTTCATTTCAAACTATAGTAGGATGGAAATACAGAGGAGACATGAGCTTGAGGAATGGATGAAGGGGATTAGATCCTGGTCTAGGATCGACCTCAACTTATTATCTCACTATGTCAATATCCATGTATGCATGATTATGTAAGAAAATTTCCCTCCAATATGTAAGTCTATGTCAAACTAATAAAAAAAGTTATCCCTGAAAAAAAATCCAACCATATGCTGCCTGCAGAAGACACCCCTCAGAGCCAAAAATAGACACAGATTGAAGGTGAAAGGTTGGCAAAAAAAAAAAAAAAACAAGCCTACCAGGCTTGTGGCCCAAGAAAGCAAGCTGAAGTTGTGATCCTTATATCTGACAAACTTAATTTTGACCAAAAATTACTCAGAAAGGACAAAGAAAGTCACAAAATCATAGTAAAAAGAACAATACATCAAGAAAACATAATGATAGTTAACAGTTATGCCCCCAATTACAACACTCCCAAATATATGGAAAAAGTACTAAAGGACATTAAACCTCTTATCAATCTTAACACAATAATACTGGGGACTTTAATACCCTATTATCAACAATAAACAATACATCAAAGAAAAAATAAAGATATCTCTAACCTAAACAACTCTACCAATCAATTGGACTTAACAGACATTAACAGAATATTCCATTCCAAATCAGCTGAGTTACCTTCTTCTCAGCACTCACGGATCCTTCTCCAAAATAGAACACACTCTAGTCCACAAAGCTAATCTTTGCAAATATAAAAAAGTTGATAAAATTCCGTGTATCCTGTCAGACCACAGTGATATGATCTTAGCAATTGACAGCAAGAAAAACAGCAGAAAATACACAAATACTTGGAAATTGAATAATGCCCTCTTAAATGAAGAATGGATAAAATAAGTAATGAGAACAGAAATCAAGAAATTCTTGGAAATGAATGAGAATGACAAAACAGCATATCAAAATCTCTGGGATAGTATGAAAACATTCTTAAGAGATAAATTTATAGCACTGAGTGCCTTCATCAAAAATCAAGAGAGAGGCCAAGGAAACAGACTTATCAAATCCCTACTAAAAGAGGAATAATTTAATCCAAAATCCAATAGAAGATAGGAAATAACTAAGATCAGAGCTGAAATCGATGAAATTGAGAACATAGAAAATACGAATTATCAACAAAACAAAGAGTTGGTTCTCTGAAAAAATAAATAAGATTGGCAGACCCCTTGCCAACCTCACCAAAAGGAAGAATGAAGTGAAGCAAATCAACAAAATCAAAGAGGTAAATGAAGATATCACCACTGACTCAACCAAATACAGAAGATTATCAGAACTTACTTTAAAAGATATGCTCTTCCAAGTTTGATAACCTGGAAGAAATGGACAAATCTAGCCTCATACAACATTCCCAAATTAACATGTGAGGACATTGAAATTTAAAATTGACCAATCTCAGGTAGTGAAATCGATACAGCAATCAAAAAATAAAAGCCCAGGACCTGACGGATTCTCAGCAGAGTTCTACCAGACATTTACAGAAGAATTAACACTTCTCCTTTGTAAGCTATTCCATGAAATTGAAAGGGACAGAACCCTGCCAAATACTTTTTATGAAGCAAATATAACCCTGATATCAAAACCCAGCAAAGACACATAAAGAAAAGAAAACTACAGACCAGTTTCCCTGATGAACATAGATTCTAAAATCCTTAATAAAATCTTAGCTAACCAGATCCAAAAACACATCAAAAAGACAATCCATCACAATCAAGTGGGCTTCATTCCAGGGATGCAAAGTCTGAACACAGATAATAATCCAATCAATAAATGGGCTAGGGAACTAAAAAGGAACTTCTAAAAGAGGAAGTACAGAAAGCCAATAAATATATGAGAAAATGTTTTACATCACTAGGTATCAGAGAAATGCAAATCAAAACTTCACTAAGATTCCACTTCACTCCTGTTAGAGTGACAAAAATGAAGAATATGAACAATGACAGTTGCTGGAGGGGTTGTGGGAAGAGGGGAACACTTGAACACTGTTGGTAGGACTGTAAGCTTGTACAGCCACTCTAGAAAGCAGTGTGGAAACTCCTCAAAAAACTAGGGTTGGAACTACTTTATGACCCAGTCATCCCACTCCTGGGTACTTTCCCCAAAGAGCTAGAATTGGTATACTACAGAGACACAGCTACAATAATATTTATAGCAGCTCAATTTACTATAGCTAAACTACAGATCCAACCCAGATGCTCCTCACTGGACTAGTGGATTCAAAAATTGTGATTATATATATATATATATATATATATAAAACATGCGCACACACACACACACACACAATGGAGTTCTATTCTACTATGAGAGAAAATGGAATTTGCAGCCAAATGGATGGAGACGGAAAAAATTATGCTGAGTGAAATATCCCAAACTCAGAGACTTAAGGGCTGAATGTTTTCTCTCATATGTGGAAGCTGGCATACAATCTAAGACAGATTGAAAGTTAGCTAAGCTCGATAATAACCTCAATGTAGGTGAATTTTTACATAAGCAGGGGGAACCATAACTATGAAACTGGGGGGAGAATTAAAGGGGGGAGGGAAAGCAGAAAGGGATTAGGGGTGTTATCAATGCAGCTGGGAACCCTTGACTCCCATGAGAAGCCCAACTAACACGGGGGTAAAGTAGAGGAAACATGGCAACAGAGAGTGGTCAAAGTGGGGAGACCATGGACTAGGATCAGCCTTAACATACTTTGCCAATATCCACATATTCATGAATGTGTGATAACAGTTCCCTCAAATATGTAAGAACAAATAAAAAATTTATAATTATAATCAGCATACTACAGCAATACATGCATACCTGTGTTTATAGCAGCACAATTCATAATAGCCATATTATGGAACTAGTCTAGGTTTCTATCAACAGATAAATAGATAAAAAAGGTGGTGTATATCCACAATGGAATTTTATTCAGCCACAGAGAAGAATTATGTCATTTGCAGGATGGGATCTGAGAAGATTATTTCAAATGAAATAAGCCAAACTCAGAAATTCAAGGGTCATATGTCTTTTCTCATATGAGAAAGCTAGAAAGAAAAAAAAAAGAAGAAAAAGAGAGGGGAGGGAAAATCTCATGAAAATAAAAGACAGTCCATTACAGTAGAGAAAAGGGACCAGGGGGAGGGAGAAAAGGAGGGAAGGAAACGTACTGGGAATATAATTGACTAAATTATATTGTTATAATGTGTGCATGTACTAATATGTAGCAATGAATTCCACAATCTTGTATAATTGTAATACACTAATAAAAAAAAGTAGAAAGAAAAAGGGGGAAATTTGGAAATGGTAAAAAAAATTAAAGGCATTTTACTTTCCTTTACAGTTCCATGTTCTTTGAAAACATGATTTTTCAGATTGTATAGATTTCAATATATGCTATACTGTAATGTATATGGTACTCTATTGTTGAATATTTTGGTTATTAGCAATGTTTGTGGTTATCTATGATAAATATTTTATATATTTCCAGTTTGAAAAACAAGACAAACCAAATGAAGCAGTGGCTGAGCTTTGGAGTATCAAGCCCCCTTCTCCTGCCTTTGAATTCCCTAACCGCCCTACGCAAATCTGCACTCCTGTGGCCACCATGCTTCTAAGCCAGGCCATACTGCTGCCACCCAAAGGCATCAGGTCCTTGCTGGGCTTTGCCTGGGCCCAACACCATTGGATCTGATTACCCGACAGCCTATGGGGTCTGGGATGTGACAGCTCACAGCCATCAAGTCATTGAGGTAGGGTGGGGAAAGGTTAGCAAGGTTTCCAGCCCTGGGCTCTGGGGTCTGCAGGGCTGAGGCTGCACCTGGACTGCCCAGCCTGCAGCCCCTGAGCAGCTGGGATTGCTTCCTCACGTTACAGTTTCTGTTTCATTTTTATATACCCATTTTCATTTTATTGTTTGAAAACTCTTTGTCCCAAAAGATTTATTTTCTGGCTATTTACAGAAAAAGTTTATCTACTTCTGGATCAGATCATTCAGATTTTGGGTCACTATTCATATCTTTGTATTTAAATCTGCTATCTTGATAGCTGTTTTCTGTTCCCTTTCTATTGGGTTAACATTTTAAAAAGTTATTTAATCTCCATTTCTATTTTATTACTTACATCTCTTTTAAAAAGAAATGTTTAGTGGTTGCACCAAATGTTACAGTAATTTTTAAAAACAGTTGTTATGCTGCATTTTTGAGGGAATAATGACAAGATAAAAGTCTATACACGTTAATTAAGGATGCAGTGTCTGTTTCAAAAAATTTCCATCCATGGTTGGTTGAATTCACAGTTGTAGAACCAACAGATACAAAAGACTGGCTGCATTTAACTTAACACAATCTCCTTTTTTATCCTAATGACATCTGTTTTGTTTTTTCAAATTGTTATAGTTTATTATCTGAAATGCTAAATCTTGGTGTGGAATATTTGAGAGTCATTTCCCTTCAAGCACAGAGTCTCTTTAGGACCTAGCACTACACATAAAGGCTTGACATAGCTTTATGGCTTGGATTCAAACTCTGAGAACCAGACTTAAGAATTATCTTTAACATGACCCTGATCTTACAAATTAGAATTCATGAATGTGCTCAAGGCAGTCAGTGTAGACTTTAAATCTCCTTGATTTGGTGGGAATTATCATCTGACTTGCAAAAGCCAATGTCTTTCCTTGCACAAAGATGGTTGATTGCAGATGATTTGATGGAAAAGTCACATTCTTAAAGACATAAGTTGCTAATACCACCTTTTAAAACATATTGCATTCTTAGAGCATGTAATGGTGACCTGAAGACTGCCACAAGAAACTGAAAAACTGCTGATGTCATCGCTATACAGCCAAAGCACGTGTGGTAAATTGCAAGCCAAATCTAGCCTCCTTTGTAAAGCAAAAGCAAAGACGATGAGCAGAGTATGGTGAACACAAGCATCTCATGCACTGAAACCAAGCTGCTTACTAAGGAAGAGAGCTTTCTGACTGAATAACTCTAAAGATCCAGGCATTCACCTATCTTAACAGTAGTCATCTATGCCACAAGCATCGAGGCACCGTGAACCTTCAGAAAAAGGAAAGGATGGATCCTGTCATGTTCTTTGGATAGTCTGCCACATCATGCTTTCCATATGAAATCAAACATTGCTGAGATCCTTATAAATTTGATCATTATGAGCTACACAATTTGCTAGAAATATGTAGTAATTTCTGTTTAAATAAAGTCTATTCGTAACCCCAGGGGTAATGTTTTTACTGAACAAACACTGTATAATACCGTCTATCACTTTAAAGCCATAACGTCAAAAATAACCCTATAAGTCCATTTTTGGGTGACTTTGCCACAAAAAGGTTGTATGTACACAGTCTGATCCTTCCAAATATGTGTATATATAATACACCATCATAACCTATCCATTGGTCATGAGAAAATGCAAAGGACAAATAACCTCTACTAACACTGCTCAATTCAACCATCACCGAATGGTCACATTGTGAAGGACAAGAAGACATATCATATGCCTTTTCTGGGCCATAATCTGAAGGACTGCTAAGGTAGAATATTTTGTTCCCATGGTCTGAGGCACTGAGTGTTTTGATTCAATGGGAGACTGAAGGTAATACTGACAAAGGTAGTATTGTAGCATTAGATGTTATGAAATGAAGTGCATTTTGTTGTAGAATTATAGGACCAGGTATCTCCATCAAATAGATTTTATGCTTCTTAATATCTGGGAATTCCAGCAGACTTTAATTTATGATTCTTTGAATGAACTTGCACAGGATCAGACTGTGGACTATGACCATGTTTAAAAATCATTCCAGGGTATGACTCTCTTATTTTTCCCTTGGAATAATTAGCCACAGAACTAATGTCAAGGGCAAATCCAAGAAGTATCTGGCCCAAGGTTGAGGGGCTGCATCTGGTAATGGCCTTTTGTGTGTGTGTGCATGAGTGTGTATGAGTGTGTGTGTGTGGCAATGGGGATTGAACACAGGGATGCTCTACCTGAACTACATCCTCAGTTGTTGTTTTTTTTAATTTTGAGACAGGATCTTGCTAAATTGATGAGGCTGGCCTCAAACTTGTCTATTCTCTTGCCTTAGCCTCCCAAGTCACTGGGATTATAGATGTGCATCACCATACCTGTCAAGAGACAGCACTACAATATTTTTCTTAATAAACATTTAAGTAATACACTAGTAAATATATTTTCCAACTTCTTTCCTTCCACCCTTTGTGCTTTTGTTAATGTACATTTTACTTTAGTGTGAGCTATAAACACATAGTTCAGTGCTTAACTGTTTTGCTTTATAGAGTCATTCATCAAGAGCAATTAAAAGTATGGGAAATTGATTGTATTTATTTTCAGCACACTATTTCTTTGTACAGAACTAAGCTTCTCTCTGATATCATTGTCGTTCATATTAAAGGCAGAACATCTTCTGATAATGAATTGTTTTCATCTTAGAAAATATTTATACTTCATTTTTTTGCTTTTTTAATTGTTTGACATAGTCTTATATGTTGGAGGGAATCATTGTAACATATTCATGCATATATGGATTTTGACAAGGAAAGTTAAGGCCAATCCTAGTCCAGTATCTCCCACCTTCGTCCATTCCCCACTCATGTGTCTGTCTCCTCTGTAATACCCCCATGTTATAGACAGAAATGAGCATATTCAAGTATATTAAAATTTGAAATCTCTGGGTTTCATTGCCTGCCTGTGTATAGTTGGGCTTCTCATGGGAATAGAGTGATCACAGTTGTATTTATAGGCCCCTTGTCCCTCCTTTCCCTCCCTGCCTCCCTTCCTTCTCCCTCCACCTTCATAGATATGGTTCCTCCAGCTTATATGATAATTTCAACTATGGTGAGTTTATTACTTAAACTTAGCTAACTTTCATGCTATCTTAGGTTTTAGGTTTTACTCTAATGTCCACATATGAGAGAAAACATTCATCCCTTAAGTCTCTGTGTTTGGGATACTTCACTCAGCATAATTTTTTCCTTTGCTATCCATTTGGCTGCAAATGCCCATGATGTCATTCTCTCTAATACCAGAGTATAACTCCATTATATGTTTTTTAATCCATTTATCCAGCGAGGGGCATCTGGGTTGGTTGTAAATTGAGCAGCTACAAACATTGATGTAGCTGTGTCTCTGTTGTATGCCAATTCGAGTTATTTTGGGAAAATACCAAGAAGTGGGATAGCTGGGTTATAACCATCCCTAGTTTTCTGAGGAGTCTTCACACTGCTTTCCAGGTTGACTGTACAAGTTTGCAGTCCCACCAGCAGTGTGTTAGCATTCTTTTGTTCCCACAACCTTTCCAGCATCTGTTATTGTTCGTATTCTTCATTTTTGCCACTCTGACAGGAATGAGGTGAAATCTCAGTGAAGTTTTGATTTGCATTTCTCTGATACCTAGTGATGTAGAACAATTTCTCATATATTTATTGGTTTTCTGTACTTCCTCTGTTTAGAAGTTTCTGTTTAGTTCCCTAGCCCATGTATTAATTGGAGTATCATTTGTGTTCAGGTTTTTGAGTTCTCTGTATATTCTGGACATTAGTCCCCTGTCAGAGGCCTAGCAGACAAATATTTTCTCCCATTCTGTAGATTCCCTCTTGACGCTCTTGACTAAGGATCTAATTTCAGGTGTCTGCATATGTCCAGTTCGTCCAGCACCATTTGTTGAACAAGCTGTCTTTCCTCCACACTATATTTTTGCAACCTTTGTCAAATATCAGATAGTTAAAGACTTGTGGATTTATTTCCGTGTCTTTTAGTCTGCTCCATTGGTCTTCATGTCTGTTTTGATAACAATACCATGTTGTTTTGGTTACAGTAGCCCTACAGTATAATTTCACATCAGGTATTGTGATACCTACTGCTTCATCTTTCTTGCTTAGTAATATTTTGGCTATTCTGGGTTTCTTGTTATTCCAAATGAATTTGAGAATTGCTTTTTCTATATCCATGAAGAATGTCATTGGTATCTTGATGAGGACTGCATTTAGTCTGTACAGGGATTTTGGCAGAATGGCCATTTTAATTACATTGAATCTGCCTTACAAGAACATGGAATGGTTTTCCATATTATCAGGGCTTTTTCAATTTCTTTTTTTAATATTCAATAGGTTTCCTTGTAGAAGTCCTTTATATCCTCTGTAAGACTTATGCCCAACTATTTTATTCCTTTTAAGGAATTGTGAGTGGGACAGATTTCCTGATTTCTTCTTTGGCAGAATTGCTGCTGGAGTATAGGAAAGCTGTTGATTTTTGAGTATTGATCTTGTGACCAGCCACATTACTAAATTCATTTATAAGCTCTAGAATTCTTCTGAAAGAGTTTTTTGGTTCTGCTGCGTATAAGATCATGTCATGGGCAAATAGAGATAGCTTGACTTCTTCATTTCCTTTTCAAATTCCTTTGATTTCCTTCTATTGTCTGATAGCTCTTGCTATGGTTTTGAAGACTATATTGAACAAACGTGGTGAGAGTGAACAGCCTTGTCTTGATCCCAAATTTAGTGAGAATGATTTCAGTCTTTCTCCATTTAATATAATGTTGGATATGGGTTTGTCATAAATGGCTCTTCAAAATTAAAGTATGTTCCTTTGATCCTTATATTCTCCAGAGTTTTGAGCATATATCACTATTGAACTTTACCAAAGGCCTCTTCTGCATCAATTGAGATGATCATATGGTTTTTGTCTTTAATTCTGTTTAAGTGGTGAATTACATTTATTGATTTGTGTATGTTGAATCAGTCTTGCATTTGTGGACTGAAGCCCACTTGATTGTGATATATTATCTTTTTGATGTATTTTTGGATGCAGATTGCAAGGATTTTATTAAGGATTTTTGCATCTATGTTCATCAGGGAAACTGGTCTGTAGTTTTCCTTTCTTGATGTGTCTGTTGGGTTTTGATAACAGGGTTTTATTTGCCTTGTAAAAAGTATTTGGTAGGGTTCTGTGCCTTTTAATTTCGTGGAATAGCTTACAAAGGAGAGGTGTTAATTCTTCTGTAAAAGTCTGATAGATCTGCCAAGAATCCATCAGGTACTGGGCTTTTCTTTTTTGGAGGGCCTTTGATTGCTGCTTCAATTTTGCTACCTGAGATTGGTTTGTGTAGATTTTCAATGTCCTCCTGTGTTAATTTGGGGATGTCATATGTGGCTAGGTATTTGTCCATGTCTTCCAGATTATCAAACTTAGAAGAGAATAGCTTTTCAAAATACCTTCTAATCATCCTCTGGATTTCATTTGAATCAGTGTTGATGACCCCATTTTCACCTTTGATTTTGCTGATTTGCTTCACTTCATTCTTCCTTTTGGTAAGGTTGACTAGGGGTCTGTCAATCTTATTTATTTTTTTCAAAGAAACTACTCTTCTTTTTGTTGATTTTTTTGTTTTGTTTTGCTTTGATTTTATACTCAGTTTCATGGATTTCAGCTCGGATCTTGGTTATTTCCTGCTTTCTGTTGGATTTGGGACAGGGTTGTTGCTTTTTGTAAGGATTTGACTTGGAGCATAAGTTTATTTACGTGGTCTTTCTCCTAGATTTTGATGAAGGCACTCAGTGCTATAAATTCGCCTCCTAAGAATGCTTTCATACTATCCCAAGATTTCAATATGTTTTGTCTTCTTTCTCATTCACTTCCAAGAATTTCTTGATTTCTGTTCTCATTTGATCTTTGATACTTTCTTCTTTTAAGGGGGTATTATTCAATCTCCAAATATTCATGTACTTTCTGTTGCTTTTTAAGCTGTTAATTGCAAAGATCACAATGTATATGACAGGATACATTGGATTATATAAATTTTTTTGTATTTGCAAAGATTACCTTTGTGGACTAGGATGTGATCTATTTTGGAGAAGGATCCATTTGCTGCTGAGAAGAAGTTAAACTCAGCTGATTTGGGATGGAATATTCTGTAAATGTCTGTTAAGTTGAATTGATTGATTGTTTTGCATAGGTTAGCAATATATTTATTGATTTTCTGCTTTGAAGGTCTGTCTATTTTTGATAATGGTATATTAAATTCCCCCACTATTATTGTGTTGAGGTTGATAAGTGGTTTAATGTCCTTGAATACTTTTTCAACATATTTGGGAGGGTTGTAAATGGGGGCATAAATGCTAAATATTGTTTTATCTGCTTGATGTAGTATTCCTTTTACTATGATGTAGTAATCTTCTTTATTCCTTCTGACTAATTTTTGATCAAAATTAACTTTGTTGGATGTAAGAATTGCAACACCAGCTAGCTTTCTAGGGCAATATGATTGTTTTCTTTTTTGCCAACCTATCACTTTCAATCTATGTTTTTTTTTTTTTTTTGGCTGTAAAGTGTGTCTTCTGTAAGCAGCATATTGTTGGATTTTGATTTTTGATTCAGTCTGCTAATCTGTGTCTTTCGATTGGGGCATCAAGTCCATTCACTTTCAGTGTTAGAATAGGTATGTGATTCTGGGTCCCTGGTATTAAGACCTTTGCTGTATTTGCACCATCTTGGATATTTTTCAGTGAGTTATGTTTTTATTGACTTTCCTCTATTTATTGGCTTTGGGAGTTGTTAGCTTGTTCCTCTGATTGAAGTTTGTCTTTGAGTATTCTCTTTAGAGCTGGTTTTGTGTTCATGTGTGTTGCTGGTTTGTTCTCTTTGTGAAAGTGTTTTATTTCTGCATCACATTTAAAGTCTAGTTTTGCAGCATATAGATCCTTTGGCTAAAAATTATTTCCTTTCAATATTTGCAAAATATTGTTCCATGCTCTCCTGGACTTTATTATCAGAGCACACCAGATTTAAAGCAATAATATAGAGCCATAGTAACAAAGAAAGCATGGCAGTGGTATCAAGATAGGAAAGAAGACCAATGGAATAGAATAGAAGACCTGGAAACAAACCCTCAAATCTTTAAACATCTGATTTTTGACAAAGGGGGACAAAATATTACATGGAGGAGTGACAGCCTCTTCAACAAATGGTGTTGGACAAACTGGTCATCCACTTGCAGAAAGTTGAAATTAGACCCATATCTTTCTCCTTCCATGAGAATCATATCAAAATGGATCAAGGAGCTAGGAATTAAATCAGCTACCTTGAAACTGTTGGAAGACAAATTAGTTCCAACACTTCAGCTTTTGGGAGTAGGCAAAAACTTTCTCAACATGTCTCCTAAAGTGAAGGAAGTAAAGTAAAAAATCAGTGAATGGGATGCCATAAAGCTAAAAAGCATTTGCACTGCCAACGAAACAATCAAAAGAGTCAAGAGATTTCCTATGAAAATGAAGAGAATCATGGGCTATGATTCCTCTGACAAGGGTCTCATATCCAGAATCTACAAAATCCTCAAAAATCTCAACTACAAAAACACAAACAACCCAATTAATAAATGGGCCAAGGAGCTAAATAGAAACTTCTCACCAGAGGACATTGATCAAGCCAACGAATACATGATAAAGTGTTCTAAATCACTAGTAATCAGAGAAATGCAAATGAAAACTACATTGAGATATCACCTTACACCAGTCAGAATGGCAAAGATGAAGAAAATAAACAATAATAGATGCTGGAGGGGCTGTGGAGAGATCGGGACACTAACACACTGTTGGTGGAGCTGCAGACTGGTACAGCCCCTATGGAAAGCAGCGTAGAGAATCCTCAAAAAACTAGGGATGAGCCCACCATATGATCCTGCTATTCCACTTCTGGGTATATTTCCAGGGGATTTAGAATCAGCACATTATAGTGACACGGCAATATCTATGTTCATAGCAATTCAATTTACTACTGCTAAATTATGGAAACAACCCAGATGTTCCTCACTGGATGAATGGATCCAAAAACTGCGGTACATATATACCATGGAATTTTACACAGCAATTAGAAACAATGATATTGCAGCCTTTGAAGGTAAATGGATGGCTATGGAAGAAATTATGCTGAGTGAAATCAGCTTAACACAGAGATCCAAGGGTCGAATGTCTCCACTCATCTGTGGAGGCTGGAATTCGACCCAGGCCGTTGAGAAAGTTGGTCTATTATGATGTGTTAAATTCAGATAAGTTGTAAAGTTATACAACCTAATACTCTTTTAGAGATATTGTGGGAAGGAGAAGGGAGGGATAAGGTTGGGTAATTGGGGGGGACACTCCTGGGGGTAAATCTAATATCCAGAATCTATAAACATTTTATATTATTTTGTTAAAAATTTGTATGGTTTTTCAAAAATAAATTTCTCAACCAATAATTTTTTTTAAATCTACAATAATCCTTATTGGTTTGCCTCTGTGATTTGGTGTTTTCCTCTTACTACTTTTAAAATTCTTTTATTGATTTCTCTGATGTTCCTTTTGTATATGATGTGTCTTAGTGAGTTGCTTATTTGTTAAGTCTATTTGGTGTCTAATAGGCATCTTGAATTTGAATTTCTGGATCAATTTTGATATGTGGGAAATTTTGTTTGGCAATCTCATTAAGAAGGTTCTTTATTCCATTCGTTTGTTGTTTTTTATGTTCTTATGTTCCTTGTCCCAGTTACTCTTGGGCTATTTCTTCTCATCTCATCTCATACTTCTTGGAAGTTCTGATGATGCTCAGGGTGTTTTTTTTCTTTTCTATCCTATTTGCATTCAATATTTCTCAGCCTGTCTTTGTTATCTGATGTTCATTCTTTGAGAGCTGAATTTCTATTTTCTCCTGAGTTGACTCTGATATTAATATCATCCATTGAGCTTTTAATTTGGTTGACTGTGTTTTTCAATTCTAAGAGCTTTGCTACATGTGCTTTCATGATGTCTAGCTCTTTAGCATAGTGGTCTCTTAGCTCCTATAATTGCACTCTTATTTCCTTCCTTGAGTCTTCCTTTAATTCCTTGATTGTAGTAATAGTCAGATTGTTGATACTTTTTTCTAGGTTTTCATCCAGGACTCTATCTGTGGACTCCTCGCCTGGGGAATTGTGGGTTTGAGGAAGATTCTTTTTTTCCTTTTTCCTTTTCAGTGTCAGAGAGTGGGGCCTGAGATCTGTCACTGGATATTTCACTTAGGTACTTTGTTGATGGGTGTGGAATTTTTATCTCTTTGCTTATTTGGGCTGGGGTACAATCTGGATAGTATAGTTCACCGGCTGGCTCCCCAACCTATGATTTATTGTTGACCTTTACAATTTCCAATACCTCAAGAGATAAGGGATAAAAGTCAATATGTACAGTCAATGCATACAACAGACAGCACTGATGTGGTTACTTTATGCCCACTAAAACTGTTAAAGTGTTAATTACCACCGATGAGAAGACTGAACAGTTTTAGAGCCCTCAGACTATACTTGGATTAAAAGCAATCACCCATTTTCAAGTTTGGCATTCACTTCGGTTTTCCAGTACCTCCCTAGGTGAAGGAAAATAGTCTTGTGAGTAAAGGAAATGTGATAGGAAGGTAGTGAATTTAGAAAGAGAGCAGCAAGAGAGTGGAGATTATGTGGGATATTATGATAAAATTAGGAAAAGAAAGAAAGAGAAAGAGACTGGGGTAATGACTTTGGGGGAGAATGAGAGAAAGAGAGCAGAATAAAATGTAGGTGCTGCCAGAAAAAGGGAAGGAGGGTGTACCAGAAAAGTTCACAACCAGAAGACTCTGCAGCACAAAGAAGAAATGCAGTGGTATGCAAGATCACAAACAGCCACAAATCAAACCGGAGTAGCACAATCACAGCAAAAGCAAGAAGAAACAACACAAACACAGACACACACAAAATAAAAAATTTAAAAAAGCAACAAAAAAGAATAAGAAAAAATGGAAAATTGGGAGGATTATGTGTTATTGCCACTGAGGAGTTCAAAATATACAGTTGGGGTAGTTGTTCAGATCTGACATCTAGGAGGACCCACTTCCTGGGTAAAGTTGCTGGAGGGACTGTATTTTGCTGATTCCAGCTAGAAGACAGATGTCCAGGAATCCTCCCAATATTCTCCTGTAGAGGGGGTGCAGTCTTTCATTACCTCTGCTCCCTGTGAATACAGACTGTTGGCCTTCCTGGGTTGAAACCCTGGGCACTTTTTGTGTCAGCCTGCCTAAACTCTTGCCATGCTTCAGCTGGGGGCCCAGCAGCCACTGACAATCTTGTGGATCCTGGAGCAGCTGCAAGGGTAGCTCACTGATCCTAGGGGAATGGCCACCCTGAACTGAGTTATCCTGGAGCAGATGTCACCCCCAAATTGAGTGTTCTGAGGTCCTCACTTACACCAAACTGGGGGCTCCTGAGGCAGTCTCAGCCCCAACCCCGAATGTCCCGCCCATGGGGTAGTCGCCACTGCAACTTCAAGGAGCCTGCCTGAAAACAGATTCCCACTGGGAATGCACAGGCTCAGGGTGCAGCCTTTGTACCCAGGTCTCAAGGCCTGAAAGCAGAGTCTGCAGGGAGAGCTCTGGTCCCTGTGGGTGCAGCTTCTGTTCCAAGTTCACTGAGGCTGAACTTGGACTCTGCGCAGCTCAGGAGATCCCGGCAGGGATCTCTGCACCAGAATGGCAAGGCCAGAAAGTCTGTCCTGCCCTGTCCAGGTTGTTCCTGGAGACCCACCTCTGTTGCAAAGTTGGGTCCTAGAAGCTATCTCTGCCAGGAGCGTGCAGGTTGGAGGTGGGGACAACAGCCTCTGTTCCAAGGTCACAGGATGAGGACCTGTAAGGGGGCTCCTCCTGGAATGTGCAGTCCAGAGCAATCTTTGCCCCAAAGTGGCAGGACCAGTAGAGAGTTTCCACCAGGCACCCTCCATCTCTGCCCCAGTCAGAACAGTGCAATCCCCGGGCCTGCATAAGTCAGAACAGGAGAGTCCAGCAGTGGGCATCTGCATGATGGTGCAGCCACTGAGGTGGCCTCAGTCATACCTCTTGGAGCAGCTGCCTGGACCACTGGCCTCAAGATGACAATGGCCCTGGCTCCCCACGGACAGATGGGAGGCAGTGTAAGTTACGTTCACTGATGCAATCCTTGGGTTCAACTGTGGACTAGGAGCCCTTCTGACATCAGAGCTCTCTGTGCCAATTTGTCCTTCCTCTATTTGTGTGTGAACTTCCCTCCCTCTATGCAGATCCACTCCCCCAGCACAAGCACTAGGTGGTGGTCCTTGCCAACTGGTGCTGCTAGGTCCCTATTTGGTTTTTCTTCCTTGCTTAGTGTACCCAAGCTTCTATGTCACTAAAGTTCCTTATTTGTCTACTAATGTGTTCGGTCCAAAATTTTGCCCTTCACCCACCTGGCAGAAAGGTTCTTCTCCCACCCTTGGTGTCCAGCTTCATGGAGAGATTCCACATGCAGCCCTCCTGCTGGTAGTCATCTTCTCCTCCCTCTACTTCATTTTTGAAAGGCATTTTTTTATGGGCTTAGATTCTGGTTCACAGATTTGTTGTCCCCAGTACTTTAAAGATTTCATTCTAGTTGCATGGTTGCTGATAGTCTGCTATAATTCTTATTACAGGCCATTTTTACTTTTTCTCTGGCAATATTTGAGATGTTCCTCTGTCTTTTGTTTTCAACAGTTCCTCTCAAAGACTTGATCATATTAACTAAGGTGATTTAAAATTCTATTAGATAATTCCAACACATGTGTCATGCCTGAGTTTGCTTCTGCTCATTTGCCTGCCTCAAATGAGTGTGTTGGGGCTGGAGCTCAGCAATTATAGCACTTGCCTGGCATGCGTGAGAACATGGATTCAAATCTCAGCACCACATACACAACAAAGTGTCGGAGCAATGAAGACACACTGTCCCTCTTTTTAAAGACAGAAAAAAAAAAGATGAGTGTGTCATTTTTCCCCTTGCCTTTCTATATACCTTATGATTTTTATTTGAAATTGCAACTTTAACAAAATAGTAAAGACTTGAGTAAATAATTACTATGTTTAAAAATAGGCTTATAATTTCTTCTGCTCAAGCTTTAGTGTGGGTAAATGTGTTAAATTAGTCAGGAACTGGAATGGAATGGAAGTTTATATGATGACCCTCAGTGTAACAAGAGTTTCAAATTCCTTTTGCAACCTACAATGTTTGGAGTGGGAACTAGTTTGCCATAAGTTTTCCCTCAGCATGTGTTCCAACCCTGGCTTGAGATCTTGCCTTAGTGCTGTATCTGAGAGAGTCTTTCACTTTCAATATTTAGTGTTCTATTTACTTACAGGAGTTAGTTGTTCAGTATCTATTAGCCTGGTGGTAGGGGTAGGGGAAATATAGGAGGTTCTGTTTTGAATAAGTTTCAGATAGTGACCTGAAACTTATTTCTTTTTTCCCCATTTTTTTCTGTCTCAAGCAGAAAGGCCCTTGTTTTCAGTTTTTAAATCAGATTTGAGATAAGGCTATAATTTTCAATAAGGTTCTACTATCAATTCAAAGGAAAGAATGGACTCTCAGGGACCCAGTGAGAAGAGAAAGTTGAGTCTTAAACATCAATAGCCCAAGGGCTGGAGCGGTGGCTCAGCGGTTTTGGTGCTTGCCTGGCAAGCTCGAGGACCCGGGTTCAAACCCCAGCACCACGTACACAACTAAGTGTTGGAGCAACTAACTAAGGCCATGTGAAAAACTAAAGTTGTTTCTTTCTCTGTCTCTCTCACTGTCCCTCTCTCTTTAAAAAAAAATCAATAGCCCAGTTCAGTCTCTGGTGTATCTAATCCTAGTTTTTATAGACTCTGCTCCTTCCAGAAGTGACTGGGAAATCAGGCCTGCATTTCTTCTGTGGTGATGAGGGCATCCATTTCCAATTAGCACAAGTATCTGTCTAAATGATAACAGAAACAACCCTGAAAGAATAAGCAGTAATTTACACATGTGGAGCAATTTAAGTTCATACTGAGAAACAGGCAAGAATACCTCCAAAGAAGTAATAAATCCTTTGAGAAATGAGGCACTTTAAACATGCATCTGTTTATACTGTGAAATGGAATGCTTTTCATTCTAAAATATGTGCATTCAAGTTATTCCACTTCACCCATGTTTTCTGCAAGTAAAAGGGGCGTACACTTGCCTTACAATTTCATGACTAAAAGGACCTTGGTGGTGGGAGCGTTCTAGCCAATCCCGAAGGGGAAACATGCTTGCTAATTCTAAACATATGTTCCTTCTCTTTTAATCTTGGTGATAAAATCTCAGCCATGCAAATCTGTTATACCAAGTTTGAAGAAAAATTGACCAGCAGGACCGGTGCCTATATCCTCTCAAGGTAAAAATCCATTAAAGTTCAGAAAGTCAGTCACATCACTGTCTGAACAAACATGTTTGCTTACCTAATGGAAAGGATAATATACCTTCCAAACATAACATAAAACATCAGACATGTGCTTCTAGAATTGTTCAAGTGTCAAAATCTGGCTTCTGTGAATCCAACGCTCACTGTCTTCCTATTTCGTTTCTCACGTTCCTGGGAAACATATTGTTTCTCTGTTGTCAGTAAACAAACATAATGACTTGTGTATAGAATTTGTATAACTGGTTTTGCATAATTTGGACAGTTTCACACTGTTATAATGCTGCTGAGAGTTAAAGACAGGGAAAATCCTTCTTCCAGACTCCCAACATGGCCAAGGCCTCGCAGAGACCTTAAGTGATGCTGAGGACCTAAGTGGAGGAACCTTTAGGACAGGATGCAGCTCTAGCCATGGCTTACAAACTGCCTCAGCTGTAGACCTTGGTTATTGTGCAGCTTTTTGTCTCTGCTCCTTCTCCTTTCTGCTGTCAACATCTAATCTCTTCTCTATTCCTCTGCTTCATACCTTCCCACTTCCCAGCTTCTGGCAGTAGCTGAAGTGGTTAAAATTGCAACTCTGGAGGTCTGGGTTCAAGGCCTGCCTCTTCCACTTGCTAACTGTGCCACCTTTGCTTATGTATTTCAGCATCCTGTGTCTCATTTTCCTCGTCTGAAAATGGAAAGTGCTTCAAAGGATCGTTCCAAGGGTTAAATGGGTTAAGGCGTGAAAGATTCAGAATAGTGCCTGGCATGTGGTAAGTCCTCAATAAATGTTAGTTTTTGCTATCCCCCACACTCACCCACCAAAGATTTTCCACCATAGCCATGCATCTCATTCAAATTCCAGTAATGAGGAGATCTAGTGGGAGGCATTGCCACTGAAAGGGAGCACCCTAGTTGGCAAGGTTCTCATGCCAGCCTTCACATAGGTTTCCATTACCAGAGTGTGTTACCTTTGAAAAGTGCCCATCTCTGTTTCAGGGTGGTGTGATAGCAGGTCATTGAGGTCAGGTGTTTTCCGCCAGCTTTTCCAAAGGGGTCTGTGACACAGCAATCGCTGTGAACTGCATGCATTTCCCATAGCATAATTGAAAATGGCAGTGCCCACAACCGTCCACAACTAGTAAATCTGGGGCCACAGGGGTCTACCTGACCACAGAATTGGCCGTTTTAGCTTCTGTTGGTAAAGAGGAGGTTGAGTTGCTCCAGCCTGTGCCCCTCCTTGCTGTTTAATGAGTCCTGTGTCAAGTTCTCACTGCTGGACTCTTGAGTCATTCTCGGTGCTAAGAATCCTCCCCTGTACTTGAATCCCTCCTTGGTGAGAAGGCACATTTGTTTGGTTTATAGATAGTTGTCATTTCTCTAACTTGAGGCTCCATCTCTAGGATGTGTTCCCTGGCTGTGCCTGATGCTGACAGTCTGCCCATCCGGGGTTCTCTTAGAAACTAACTAGCACTGCTCTCACCCTACTCAGTGCTCAAAGAACAGGTGATCTCCTAGATTGTGTTCTATTTTGTAAACTCGCAGCTTCATGATCCCACCTGCAACTCAGCTCTTATGTTCTGACCCTTATTAAGATTTGCAGGTTTAGGGGAGAGGAAATTCCTCAAAGATGATGGTGAAATGAGCATTACCTCTAAGGATAGCATGCTATAGAGGACCAAGCATGTTGCTTATACCAGACTCTAGACCCATTCAAAAGAAGACTGCTTTAAAAAGAGCCTTTTCTTTTAAACATACTGAACTATAGGCTCTACCTGAACTTGGTTATATCATATGTGCAAGAGCTGGGCTGAGCAGTAAAAAGGCCTCTGAGTCAGAGATCAAAATGACAGGAATCCTTAACTCTGCCATGCTTCAAACATGGACAATTTATTTGAACTCTTTTCTGTGCTCTCAGTTCTTTAAGTCAAGTATAACTAGTATGCCTATCTTATCTAAAAAAGATGCCAAGTTCACATCGAGAACCAATATCTATATAACTAAACTAAATTAAATTTATAAATCTGTGACTCAAAGTAGGCTGTGAACTTGGGTGGCTGCTGGCATCTGGCTCCCTAGGAGCAGCCAAGCCAAACCCACTGCAAATATTTTTCTTTTATTATAAGTTCCTTGGCGCATGTTGAGAAATCCTAGACCCAGCCACATAAGGTTAAAACAGCTTTTTCAGCCATCCTCACATAAAGACATAAAGCAGTATTGTTATGGCTAGCTCGGTAGAACATGATCAAGGACGTTGGAAGCATTATCAAAGTCAGAAAGATTTTTAAGAAACAGGTCTTGATACTTTTTCAATTAAAAAGACTGGGGGACTCATGGACATGTTTAAATGACTCATGGACATGTTTAAATGTGTTTAACCTCTTGGGCAGGGCAGCATAAATAAAACCCATGAAAGGAGCTACAAGGTAACCAGCTGCTGCTTCCTGGGGGCACTGGTGCATGTGCCTAGGCACCTGCTCTTTCTAGCACCATTTCTATCAGACCAAGAATGCAAATCTTAGATAGATTCAAACCTGTGATTGTAATCTGTCATTCTCTCAGCCTGTAACGTCTTGCCTTTATTGTATTTGAATTCAGATAATTTTATTGTGTATGTACTACATACAAGATAGTATGCACTTGAACCCTGGGAACCAGGTTCTTCACAACAAGACTCACACAGAAACTAGGAAGTTCAACTCTTCATGGGTGACCATTACTCTCCATTATTCAAGTTTCTTGTTACATTCACTTTTTTTTAAGAGAAAAAGATGGACAGGGGTTGGGGAGAGAATCAATTTTATTTAGCTTTTCATGTGGCTTTCATTTCTCTGACACTTCATTGTATACATGATACCAGAGTCCTCATGTATATTGGGCAAGCACTGTAACCTGTGAGCCACCGCTCCAGCCCCTAACATTCACCTTTTCTTGTAAGGTGTTTATCACTTTCTCACTAGAATTAGGTCCTAGAGTCTTAGGACTTTGAAACCATTTCATCTACAGTTCAGAGCATTTCATTTCTCCTTCCTATCTCTGCTTGACGTGATGACTAACCTTTGTGATCCAGGCCCCTCCTTAAGGTGAACTTGGCATGCCTGACATTTCGAAGCTGAGTCACACAGAAAGCTTTAAAGCCAAGGAAAAAGAATCCAGCCTGCAATTTATAATCTGTGATTTATTTTGCTACAGAGAAGAGGTGCCCCAGTAGCATACTGGTGACTTTAGAAGAAAACCTCCATACTCACCTCAGAGGAATTCCTGGATATGGTATTGAACAAGTCTTTACAACTAAAGGTATGAAAACATTTTCAAGGTGGCGCTGATGATGGAAAAGGATAACAATTATGGTTGGGTACAGAAACTTCTAATGTCTATATATGAACTGGGAGTCCAGAGTAAGAGGTTCTTCTAGGAGTGGTCAGTAAATTTTGAGGGATGGAACATTTTAGAAGGGCATCATTCAGGCAACCTGATTTTACTTTTTACAATGCTGAGGATCAAACCCAGGGCTTTGTGCACGTTGATCGGTCACTTCCATTGAGCTACTCCCTAAGCCCAAGCAGTCTGATTTGAAAAGACAAGCTGAAATTCCAGGTTGAAGACAAATATTAACATGAATTAAAGAACACTGACAAAGCCTGAAGCAACTTTAAAAGGAAGTAATAAACATGAGTTTTAAAATAATTATTTTCAACGTTGATGGGTGCTAGAAAAAGGTCTGGTAAAACAAGAAAGGGTAACAAATTTACAGACAAAGATTAAGAAGACTGAAAAACCAATTTACATTAGAAGGACACTGTGATAATATGGATCTCCACGTCAATATTTACTGAAGTGTTTTATTTGATCATTGTGTTTAAGGGAAAAGAATAGGAAGCATGTGAGATGAGGAGGATATGCTGGAGACAGCCTTAAACAGGAACAGCCCTGCATCATTTAGGTGGGCTTAGCTGCTCAGCTCCTTTCAGTCCGTGATGGGCTGCATGTGCAGTGTACAAGTTGCCCACCGTGGCCAGCTGCTGGGGGCAAGCCAAGGACAGCTGGGAAGCCAAGGTTGTAAATTTTTCATTGTTTCCTGTTTTTCTCTTGTTTGTTTTGATATGTGTTTGTTTTTGTTGTCTCTTGTAGGTTCCTAATCATGAAAACAATTCTGACAAGTCGAAAGTCATTGTGGCTCCTGCTGTTTATCCTGGCCTTCTCCTTCACTGTTATAGTTTTCCAAGACTCCACAAAGGTAGGTTTTGCTTTCTACAAAAAATATCTTTTACTTGATTCCTCACCCATTCTAGGAAAAGTCCAAACTACAATACCTATAGAATGTAGAAGAGGAATTTCGAAGGTGAAGCAGCTGAAAATCATTAAACAGTATGTGAGAGCGTGGAACTTTTTACACACCTGCCTCGTTCCTTTGTTGCTTAATTATGCATTGCAACTATCTTTCATTTTCCTGTCTTTTCAACTTCTTTAACTGAACTTCTGAAGAACAAAATATTTTTATTTTTATGTAGTAAAATTTATCTGCCTTTTTACTTTGAAGGGAAGTATTTCCCTCCTCCAACATCAGACTGTCTAAATATTCAACTAAATTTTTAAAATGTTGCTTTTGAAGATCTAAAATCAGCACATTATAGGGATACAACTACCTCAATGTTTATAGCAGCACAATTCACAATAGCCAAATTATGGAATCAACAGATGAATGAATTAAGAAAATATGGTATATATACACAATGGAGTTCTACTCAGCCATAAAGAAGAATGAAATAATGGAATTTGCCAGTAAATGGATAAAAATGGAGAAAAGTCAAGCTAAGTGAAATAACCCAGACTCAGAAAATCAAAGGTAGAATGTTTTCTCTCACATGTGGAATCTAGAGCAAAACAAAGAAAACATAGCAATTTGGGAAGGGATTGGATATCATAAAAATACAGGAAAGATCAATGGGGTAGAAGAAGGAGAATGAGAATAAGGAAGGAAGGGAAAGGGGAAGACACATGGAATGAATTCAACAAAATTATGTTACATTCATATATAATAGTACCAAAGGGAATTTCGCCTTTATGAATATATAGAAGAAAGTTAGTTTAGTAAAGAAGGGAAAATAGGAGGGAGGAGAGGAGGAAAAGAGGGAATGAATATTCAAATCAGATTCTTTGAATATGTGATTTTGTCAAAGTGAACCCAAATACTATATATAACTATAATGCTCTAATAAAAAAATGTTGCTTTTGACATTTAACCTTTTAATGTATGTGCTTTATTTTGTTTTGATTTTTTCTGATTGTTCTTTTATTTCCCTGTGATAGTCACCTTCACAGTAGTCCTTTCTCTGTAAGGCACGGCACTTTGTATCTCAAATGTGAAGGTCCCTTTCAGGGTTCTTTGTTCTCATCTATAGATTAATTTGTCTTCCTTATGCCAATACTACATTGCTATAAGTAATACAGCTTTGCAACTGGTCTTGAAAACTTGAAGGTCATATTACTATTGTTTATTCTGCTGCAGAGTTTTCTTGGCCAGTCTTAGCTCTGTAGCTCTTTACTAGTCCTTGTACATTTTAGAGTCAGCCTATCAAATTTGAAGAAAAATCCCAAGTACATTTTATTAGCATGACATTAAATTATGTAAGACAAATTGGAGAAATTGACATGTTTATATTTTTCTATTAAGCAACATTGAATATCTATTTATTTAGGTCTTCTTCAAGTCTTTCAGTAAATCTTACAGTTTTTGCCTTCAGGTCTTACACATTTTCTGTTAGATTTATTCCTAATTACTTTATAATTATATGTTGCTACAATGTTTTTTTGTATATGCTGTTCTTTTTAAAATTATGCTTTCTAATTGCTTATTGATGGCGTAGAGGAATGCAATTGATCTTTGCATATTACACAGCAAAATTTTAACTTTACAGGATCACTAGTTGATTTATTAATGCCACCAGCATCTCTCTGAGGATGAAAAGTATATTTATACTCAAGCTTCCATCTTTTGCAGAACCCTCATCTATATTTGGAGCTATGCTTTTCTTTCTTGATTGAATCTCATCTGTCTTTATTTTTTTTCTGGAAATTCCCCATTAGTTCTGATTCCATTAAGGCATCTCTTTCTTTTCCCGAGAAGAGAGATTTGTAAAGTTGTTTTCAGTCTTTTATGAGATTTTTATGGCAAGAAATTGAGACCACAATACGTGCTTAGTCCACCTTGAATAAGAATTTTCTTGTTTTATTTCTACCAAAAATCCAAAAATTTTGTGCATAAAATTATTCTACCATTTTAAAAATCACTTATTATTTTATTAGCAATTGAAATAATATGAAAATATCTGGTAATGTGACATGATGGTTAAAATGCATTACTGTGATGTCATTTAGAGCCTCTGGGTACTCGTTCACTTTTTCATACAGTTCATATAACAACTACTGAGAGAGGTTATTAAATTTCTAATTATGACTGTGGACTTTTCCATTTTTCCCTTTAATTTGTCAAAGTATGCTTCATTTATAGGTAAATTTCTGCTTAAGTATATATACATTTATGATTGTTATGGTTTCTGAAAATTGATCCTTTTATCACTATGAAATAGCTATCTTTATTTCTAGTCATACTCTGTACCAAAGACTAATAAAACTGGATTTTTTAAAATTCTTGTATGGTTTATCACTCTCTTTATAGAATACAGCATATCACTTTCAACGTATGGGTATCTTTACACCTAACTGGCGTGCCTAGTAGTTAGCAAATGGTTGGCTCTTGCTTTTTTTGTTTCTGCCTTTTAGTGAGATATTTAGTCCACCTACATTTTTTTAAAGAGAGTGAGAGAAAGAAAAGGTTAATTTTATTTTTTCATCTGTTTTGTTTGTTTTTCCTCCACATAGTTGTGTATGTGATGCTGGGTTTTGAACCCAAGTCCTCCCATATGCCAAGCAAAAGCTCTACCGATGAGCCACCTCTCCAGTCCTAGTCCACCTACATTTAATGAAATTATTAAAATGATAGGATTTATATCTATCATTTTGCTATTTATTTTCTGTTTGGTCCTTCCATTTTCTTTCTGGTTTGTTTGTTTGTTTGTTGTTATTGTTCCTCTGCTTTCCTTTTCCTGCCTTATTTTGAGTTAACTGAATTTTTATACTGTTTCTTCATTACTTTCTCTAGAGACTATACCACACATACTTAACTTTTAGAATTATTAAGATGTCACTTCATGTAATCTGTAATAACCTTTCAACTAGTTCTATTTATACCTCACCCTATTCTTTTGATGATAGTTGTGATATCATTACAAATTTATAGTATTCAACTTTAATTTACTGTACATAAATATAAGAACTTTAAAGAAATTTAGAGAAACAGGCTTTTATAATTTATATATTTCCCATTTATGGTACTTTCATTCCTTTTTGAGGGTCTGAGTTCACATCTAGCATAATTTCCCTTTAGCCTAAAGAAGAACTTCAGTTAGAACTTGTAGTGCAAGTCTTGTGCTATCTTTCTTCCAAGTACCAACCCCTCCAATTCCTGTCTGCTTCTCTGTGATTTTAGGGAGTTTTTTTAAAATATATTTTTGTTCTGAGCTTACCATTATTAGCTACAAAAGAATTGCTCCAATACAAGCTATTCTGCCTTTATGGGAAATTCTGGTTAATAATTAATAGTAATGAATCATCCTACTACTATTTTATTATTTGACATAGTGAGATATTTTTAACAAAAGATCTTTAATTATAAAATAGTAGAGGCAGTAATAAGGAACACTTAGTATGTGTTGGTACCATTCCTTTTGCGTCACATGTGTTATAACATTAATTCTCACAGTAACCACATAAGGTATTTATTTTGTATGACCTGATAGTCAGATGATAAAACTGATTCACAGAGAGCTTAATAACTTGACCAAAATTGCATAGTTAGCCAGTGGAAGAGCTAAGTTTCCATCAAAGGCAAATGTCTCTAAGAAGGGCTACCTATTATTATCAGCATAGAATATGACTAGAATTCTCATACACTTCTGGTCTGGATATAAATGGTACCAAATAATTTAAAAACAATTTCACAGCACATATCAAAATCTTTAACAATGTTCTGAGAGCTTCATATTTCATTAGGCATTTTGGGTGTCCTCTATGCCTGCTTCCTGGATTAGCATTTCTGACTCTTTTCTGATATGGAAAAATTTTCTTTAAGTATTTCATTGAGATTATTGTTTATATCATTCATTTTTTGATTTCTTCCTGTGTTCTCATTACTCTTAGATTGTTTCTTCTGATTTCATCCCAGACATTTTAAACATTTCCTCAGGCTGTGTTTGTGTGTGTGTGTGTGTCTTTCATCCGTGCACACAAGCTTAGTCAGCCTATCCTCATTGTCAAATGTTCTTTCTTCAAGAGCTGAGGTCCTGTTTTCTATAAAGGTTAGTGTATTATTGAATTCTTCCATTGTTCCTCTGATGTGATTGACTGCAGATTTCAGCCCCATTACTTCCTTTTTCAGTATGTTTATTTCTTTGATAATAGAATTTTTCGTCTCTTGCATTTTCTCACTTACTCCCTTCACTAAATCTTCTTTTAGTTCATTGTTCCTTTTAATAATCAGATCATTGATAATTTCTTCTAGGTTTTCATCCCACTTCTTGTCCATGGGCTCCTTCATAGGGAACTTGTGGGTTTGAGGTGAACCTTTTCTAGTTTGATTTCTCATCTCTGTAAAGCTTCTCCTGAATCTTTGCGTTGAGGTTACCTGTGTGGGAGCAAGGCATCTTCCCTGCAGGTGAAAGAGTTGGGTCAGACACTCCCTCTCTGATGATCCCATTCTTCCAGAAAGCTTCTTCTGCCTAGAGCCTTGTTTTGTTACACCTTTTGGATCTAGGTTCCAGGTTTTGTACTTTGAATCTGGTGGGGTTGCTGGGCAGCTGACTGTGTTGTTGAGGCTATTTGGTAGAGATGTGTTGCCAGGTCCTTGGGTCCTAGAGACACAGTGCAGGCTGGAACAGATTTTCCTACACACTTGGGTGGGACTTGGATCCTTGGTGGTAGGGATAGGCCCTATATATCTAGACCTGGTAGGTATGTGCAATGCCTGGGTGGTGTCCAGGTGCAGAATCCTTGGACTGTCCTGCATGCCTACTGGGGCTAGGACTGGAGCCAGAATCCTCAGTACATGCTGAAGCAGGGCAGGGCCCAATCATGGGACCAGAGTCCAGGGCATGCTCAGCTGTGGTGCAGGGTGTGGACAAGAGTCGTTGGGGTGCCCATGCACCGGGGCCTGGCAGAGTCCTACACATGCTCAGCAGTGGGACAGTGTCAAGGTGCAGGATCCTGCTGAGGGCAGAATCCTGTGCATGGTGAGCGGTTGGGCAGGGTCTTAGCATGGGCTGGAGTCCTTAGGGTGTCCCGCATACCTGCCAGGGCCAGGGTGGAGTCCTAGGCATGCTTGACTGTAGGTTGTATCCAGATGTGGGTCCTCAGAGGTATCCTGTGCACCTGCCTCAGCAGGTTCTAGGCACCTGGCTGGAGTCCTGAACATGCTCAGTGGCTAGGCAGGTTCCATGCATAAGGTCCTCAGGGTGTCCACAGCGCCTACCAGGGCCAGGGCAGTCATTAATTATTTTTTGTGGTGACAATTCTTAAAATTTCTCTCAGCATTTTTATGCTTATTTTTGTTTTGTTGTCATTTTTTTTTAGTGGTGGGGACATTGATGGTGCTGGGAAAGAAACCCAGGGCCTCACACACACTAGGCAACAACACTCTACACCTGAGATACATCCCCAGCCTCAGCAATTTTCAAGAATGCAAATGCATTGGTATTAACTGTTTTCACCAGGTTAGATAATATATTTCTTGAACATTTTTCCCCTAAGTTTAATTTTGTGACCACCATTTTTTGTGTTTATATCTACAAATCATTCTCTAGACATATCATGGAGTTTTTCTCCCATGTTTTCTTTTAGTAGTTTTTCAGTTTCAGGTGTTACATTTGACTCTTAAATCCATTTCGGGTTGATTTCTGTATGAAGTGTGATGTAAGTATATAATTACATACTTCTGTGTGTGGATATCCAGTTGTCCCAGTGCTATTTTTAAAGAAACTGTTCTTTATCCATTGTGTGTTCTTGACACCTTTTTCAAAAATCAAAGGACTGGAAATACATATATTTATTTCTGGGCTCTCTGTTCTGTTCTGTTGGTCTATGAATCTGTTTTATGTCAGTACCATACTGTTTTGATCACTAGACCTTTGTAGTATATGTTGAAGTCAAGTAATGTGACCTCTAACTTTTTTGTTCAAGATAGCCATGGTTCTAATAGGATCTTGTGATTACATATGAATCTTAGGATTACTATTTCTATGAAAATTATCATTTGTATTTTCATAAGAATTGCATTGAATCTGCAGATTGTTTTCGATGGCATGGATATTTTAACACTATTAATTTTTCCAAACATGAACATAGGGTATCTTTCCATTTATTTGTGCCTTCTTCAATTTCTTTCATTATTGTTTTGAAGCTTTCAGTGTACATGTCTTTCTCCTCTTTGTTTAAATTTATTCCTAAGTGTTTTATTTTATCTTATTTTATATTTTGTTGCTATTATAAGTTAATCATCTCTTGATGGTTTTAAGATAATTTGTTGTTAGTGCACAGAATTAGACTTGTTTCTGTATGTTGATTTTATATTCTGTAACTTCACAAAACTTATTTGTTCATTCTAACAGTTTTTTTTTTTTTGGTGGAGTTTTAGGATTTTCTATTTAAAAGATGATGTCATTGGCTGGAGCAGTAGCTCAGCAGTTAAGGCGCTTGCCAGGCATGCGCGAGGACTCAATTTCGAACCCCTGCACCATATACACAACTGGTTGTAAGAGAAATCAGAACCAGTTGAAAAATAAATAAAATTGATTCTCTCTTTCTCTCTCACTCTCTTCTTCTGTCTTTAAAATATAAAAGATAAAAAAAGATTATATCATTTGCAAACACTTTAACTTCCTTCTTTCCAATTTGGATGCCTTGTATGTCTTTCTCTTGCCTAATCAGCTAACTAAAACCAGTACAATGTTGACTAGAAATGGTAAAAGCAAGCAACCTTTTCTCTTCCCTGATGTTAGATGAAAAACATCTGCTTTTCAGCATGAAGTATGTTAGCTGTGGGAATGTCATATGTAGCCTTTATTATGTTGAGGTACATTCCTTCTATACCTAACTTGTTGAAAGTTTTTATCTTGAAAAACAGTGTTAAATTCCAGCAACATGGAAGGTGGAGGCAGAAGGATCACAGGTTGAAAGCTAGCCTCATGCAACTTAGCAAGACCCTATCTAAAAATAAAAAGTAATAAGATTATAACTTAGTGTTAGCATCACTGGGTTCAACACACACACACAAATATGTTAAATGATTTTTCTGCATCTATGGAGATGGTCATATGGTTTTTGCCCTTTATTGTATTAACATGTTGTATCATTGTACCACATTTATAGATTTGACCTAGAACCATTTTTGAATCCTTGGAAATGGATCATAATGAATGATTCTTTAAAAGTGTTGGTGAGGGCCTGGAGCAGTGGCTCAGCGGTTGTGGCGCAAATGAAGCCGCATGAAAAACTAAATAAAAAAATTGTTTCTCTCTCTCTCTCTCTCTCCTTCTCTCGCTGTCCCTCTGTCTTAGAAAAAAAAAATGTTGGTGAATTCAGCTTGCTAGTATATGCTAAGGATATTAGCATCTATGTTCATTAGAAATATTGACCTATAATTTTCTTTATTCCGGTGTTCTTGTCTGGCTTTTGCTTTAGTGTGATGCTGGCCTCAAGAAAAAGTTTTGAAATGTTCTCTCCTCTTCAATTTTTGGAATGCTTTGGGATAGGTTGATATTATTTCCTTGTTAAATGTTTGCTCAAATTTAGTACTGAAGACTTTAGAATTTATAACTGGTCTTTTCTTTGATATGAAAATATTTATTACTGCTTAAATCTTAGTCTTTATTGGTACATTCATATCTTCTATTTCTTCATAATTCAAACTTGGTAGGTGGTATATGTATAGGACCTTATCCATCTCTTCTAGGTTATACAATTTACTGTCATATAATTACTCATAGTGGTCTCTTTTGATCTTTGTATTTCTGTGCTCTCAGTTGTAATGTCTACTTTTTTCATTTCTGAATTCAGTTATACTTTCTCTCTTATTTTTCTTAGTCTAGGTAATTTGTTTGTGTTTTCAAAAACCATCATTTAGTTTCAGTAATCATTTCTATTAACTTCTTGGTATCTATTTCATTTATTTGTTCTGATCTTTATTATGTCCTTCAGCTAACTTGGGGCTTAGTTTGTTCTTGTTTCTTTTAGCATTAGGTTCTTTACTTTATTTCTTCTTTTTGGATATAGGTATTTATTGCTATTAAATTTCTGATTAGAATTGGTTTTGCTGCCACCCTTAGTTTTGGTATACTATGGTACATTGTCATTTGTTTCAAAATAGTTTTAATTTTTTTCCTTTTCTTTTTGGTGCTAAGGATTGAACCTAGGGTCTCATGCATGCTAAGCAGATGCTTTATCACTAAGCTACTCTCTAGCCTTTAATTTCCTTTTGAATTTCTTCTTTGACCTATTTATTGTTCCAGAATATATGCTTAATTTGCCATATTTGTGAACTTTCTGAAATTCCTCCCATTATTGATTTCTAGTTTCATTACTTTGATTGAAAAGATATTTGATAGGATTTTAATCTCAAGATTTGTTACATGACCTAACATTTGATAGAATTAATAGAAGAACTAAAGTAGGCAAATAGAGTAAAGGAAGGAAAAGGAGAGAGGTGAGAAAGGACAGTTGGGGGAAAAGAACAGTTAAAGGGGAAAGGAAAAACGTGTACTTTGCACCTTGAGGAAACGAATTCTCACACAATCAATAAAAACTTGAACAGAAAAAAAATCTTTTTCAAAAGGGGATCAGCAGAAGAATAGGACCAGGGGACTGGAATAGTGAGGGAGTGGTGTTGGGGTGGAGGATATTGGCCAAATTATTTTTTTATACATTGTGTAGGTTTACAAATTTGTAACAACAAAACCCATCATTATGTACAACTTTAATGCACCAATAAAAATGTGAAAAAAAGATTTGTTATGTGGCCTAACATATGATCTAGCATGCAGTGCATCTGAAAATAGTATGTCATCTGCCACTATTGGGTGGAATCTTCCATACATTTTTATTAAGCCCATTTGTTTTAAAATGCAGGGATTTGGGAGTTTTGTTTGTGGTCCTGAGGGTGGAACCCAGGGCCTCATACATGCTAGGAAAATGCTCTACCACTTAGCTACATCCCAGTCCAGCTAAAGTGTAATGATGTTTACACATGATATAACAATGTTTAATTAATTACGATGTTTCCTTACTGATTTTTTGTCTGTATGATCTGTTCATTAATGAATATTTGGTAGAAAGACTCCCTTGTATTAAGGTTTACCTCTCTCTTCAGATCTATTGATATCTTTTATGTATTGAAGTGCTTTTCACATACAGTTGTTGCATCATCTTGATGAATTGACCCTTTTATCTTTTTATAATGACATTTTCCTTGTTTTACAGTTTTTAACGTAAAGTCTGTTTCATCTGATGTAACTATAGCTACTAGTACTCTCTTCTTTTCCATTTGCATGGAATATCTTTTACCATTCCTCCACTTTCAATCTGCATGTATTCTTACAGGTGAAGTGATTCTCTTGCAGGTAGCGTATAATTATGTCCTTTTTTCATCAATGCTATCTCTTTTGATGGGAGAATTTAATTTATCAATAGGAATTATCAATAGGTAAGACTATCTAATGCCATTTTGCTATCAGTTTTCCTGTTGTTTTGTAGAGTATTTATTACTTTCATCTATACTTGATTTCTTCCTTTATAACTAGTGATTTTCTCTAGTGGTATGCTTTAATTCCTTACTTTTTATCTTTTATGTATTCACTGGAGATATAGTCTTTATGGTTATCATAAGACATACAAAAAATCCAATAGTTATAACACCCTATTTTAAGGTGATAACAGCTTAAGCTTCATCATGTGAAAAACTCTATCCCACCCCACGTTTTAAATTACTGATGTCACAATACATTCTTTTATATTTTGTATCCTTCAACACTATTATTAGCCTTCATTACTTTTAATTCTTTACTGCTTAAACTTCATAATGAAGATGTGATTTCCACACCATCATTAAACTATCAGACTATTCTGATTCTTTGTACTTACTCTTACAAATAAGCCTTATGCTTTTGCATGTTTTATTTTATTAATAGCAGTTGTTCTTTCAGTTCAAAGAGCTACGTTTATCATCTAAAACAGATCCGGTAGTGATGAACAGATCAGATTTGTTTGGGATTAAATATTTTTCACTAATTTCAGTTTTAATATAAAGATAATAAAACACTAATCATTCATCCTCTACAGTTAAAGATATTTTCTCATTTGGTCTTCACAGTTGGCCTGCGAAGCAGATTTTACAGCCACCATATAAGTAAGAAGGTACTAGGGCTCATTGGGTTCAATGGTTCTTCCAGAATAGATGAGCCAATGAAAACTACAGTAATATTAACACAGTATCAAAAATAGGTTGTGTATTACACACATATGAATGCAAAATATCAATATAATTTAATTTTAATACTTCTCACTATTCCATAAAAGACAGAAGTTGGCAAACACACAAAAATCCTTCCATTAAAAAGGAACATTTTTAATGTTCTATTTCTTATCATTTGAGATATGGACTGTTATCAAGTTACCCATCTCCTTCTACCACTGGAATTTCATCAAAAAGTCCTCATGCTCTGCAGCAGCTCTGAATCCAGCAACTTCACTGACAGACACTCAGCTGAGAATAAAGGAGATCATGGGGAAACTAGACCAGCTGATGCCACCCAGACCCTTCACCCATGTGAGCACAACCACCAGTGCTACTCATAGCACAGCCACCATCCTCAACCCTCAAGACACATACTGCATGGGGGACCAGCTGGACATCCTGCTGGAGGCCAGAGATCACCTGGGAAGCAGGAAGAAATATGGTGGGGACTTCCTCAGGGCCAGGATGTCCTCACCAACACTGAACGCAGGCGCCTCAGGAAAGGTGACAGATTTCAACAATGGCACCTACCTTGTCAGCTTCACTCTGTTCTGGGAGGGCCAGGTCTCCTTGTCTCTCTTGCTCATTCACCCCAGTGAAGGAGTGTCAGCTCTCTGGAGAGCAAGGAACCAAGGCTACGACAGGGTATTCTTCACAGGCCAGTTTATCAATGGGTCCACATGGGTCAATACTGATTGTGCCCTGATCTTAAACTCAAGTGCTGAACTCTGCCAATACCAGGATGCTCGAGACCAAGAAGCCTTCTATTGTGTGAGGCCTCAGCATGTTCCCTGTGCTTCACTTGCCCACATGCGTTCCAAGAACAAGCAAATTTCCTATCTTAGCAATCAAGAAAGAAGCATCTTTTTAAGGTAATGAGATCATTAAGCTACAAATGCTGGGCAATATATTGATTTGTCCTATATGTTGGTCCAAAGGAAGGTTCCGTAATCAAATCAACTTTCAGAATCTTTAAGAGGAGCCACTTGGGAGAGGACCTGTGAATTCATTTGGGTACAAGGATCACCCTACAGAAGTCCCTAACCCTTTTTGATACTTATTCCTTTTCAATGAAATAAAAAAATACAGGCAGAATGAAATCTAAAAGAGAATGATAAACATGTGTACATGCTGTAATATATTCTTTCTGCATCTTGTTAAATCCTTGCACCTCTTCTGGGTGCCTGGATATGATGGAATGATGGTCAAAGAAATTAAAATTTTCTAAGTGCCCCAAAATTGAGGATTAGTAATCAGCTAACCTATCAGAGATAACTGAGGCACTGGAAACTTTGGTTTCTTGAGCTTTTCCTGATTTGAGGCCCCAGTAGGTTCATTATTATATATCTCTTTTGAAGGTCAAATGTGGGTGTGGAGATCATGAAAAACTTCAACACAATTAAAGTCTCCAAATGCAACAGTAAGTGCTCCTGTGTTTGTGGATGGTGCTTAGTATCAGACCCACTTAGAAGCTTTCCTCTTTCTGCTGGACTTGCTCACAGTTTTGGTCCCATTAGCATAATGCTCGTCTATCTTGACTAAGGTGAGCCAAGGTACCACATACTATGTGAGTTAATAACTAGAATCACTAGGATATCATATGCCTGTTTCAGTAACTGTCTCTTATCCTCTATCTACTCATTAGGTAACAGATCACCTGTCCATTTTACACAATAACCTGCAAATCGTAAAACTCTCTCCCAGCTCTTAACTAGGTCCTCTCCTGCAACACCACCCTTCTCCACACTACCATCATCACTACCTCCAACATCACTTCTAGCCCAAGAGTCACAATCTGGAGGTTTCCAATCTGCCATTTAGGAGGCTATTCACTACCATTCTCTCCTCTTGATCTCTAATTTTCAAATGACTTTAACATATAAATAGAATTTCCTCACATATTTATGAGTTTCTGTTTAATTTGTTTGACTCCTAACAGCCTAGAAAAACCTCATCTAAAACAATTCAAAGCAGCATCCTTTATGTCTTTGTCAGTGCAGCATTAATGGCTTGATAATATACTTGCTCCCTGAAATATAAATTTATGACTTGTTGAATAAATGGTATTTTCACCCCACATATATGGATAAATCTATACAAATCATAAAATACTAAAATATACCATGTGGATGAACAATCAGTGCCCCAAAACTTTCCCTTACTATCTTAACCAACTTAGACTCTTCATGAACCAACTAGGACCTCCAGAATTATCTTCAGTTTATGGACTCACCCACTCAGATTGGATGTTACATAGTTTGCTGTTAGTATTTTTATTTGTATTTATTTTACATGACCTTGAATTAAACTCAATAAATATGTAGATTTTTGGTGGCTTTTAACACACTGTGAACTGAGGGGAAAAGTGGCTAACAGGATGGGATGAATGAGTTTTCATTACTATGCAAGAACTGATGACATTGCTTTCACAGGGAGGATGACAAATACTTAAAGTTTAGCAGAAGGTAATTTCCTTTTCTGGGAGAAAACATGTGGTCTTATGTTGAACATTAATGATAGCCATTAGAAAATAGATATTCCTTATAGAAGTAGCCTCATAGAGGATCCTTAGAAAAGACAAAACACTCAAGAAAAATTGATGGATAATTGGATGTTTTAGAAGGTCCTTTCTTGCTGTTCTTTTGCAGAAGGCACGGTTCTGCTGAAAGAGAAATGCAAGCCAGGAGTGACATCCACAAACCCCAGTGGGCATGTCTGGAAAGGAACATGGAATCCTGCCTCCTGCAGTTTGGCTCCAGTCAAAATGAATGAGTGCCTGAGTGGGAAATCCATACACCTACTGGGAGATTCCACCATCCGCCAGTGGATTGAATACTTCAAATCCAGCATTAACAGTATGACTCAGTCTAAGCTATTCTTCACATCACATCCCCTTTAGAAACTTCTGTTTCAAGGAGAGGAATAAATGCCTCATATTAATCATATTCCATCATCAAAATACACCAAAAATTTTCACAGGATATAGTTATCTTTCCTTTGTAAGAATGCATTGATCTGAAAGGAAGAGAGTCAGTGTAGAAAAATGTTTATTACCTCCTAGCCCCTGAGAAATATACACTTTAGTACTTAGCCAGGAAGCATAGAAAATTACTGATGGAGTTAAAATGATATAAGAAATAAATTTGTCCACTTTCTACAGTTAGCATTAACATAATGGGTGTAGATTTTAGACCCCGATGACCTGGGTTCAAAATCTTACTTCAGATTCTATATGAGTGACTTGGACAAGTTACACAAACATTCTGTTTCTCAATTTACTCACCTGTCATCTATAGATGATAAAGAATGCCCACCTGGTAAAATGATGGAATGAGGATGATGCATTTAGAATATTATCTGTTAGAAAGTAAGTTTTTTATGTAAACTATCATCGATATTCGTATCTGCCCTACTATCATCTGACAGTAGGGGAGATTCAAGAGCAAGGTAAAATTTTTATCATGTAGGTACAGCATTTAAAAGCATGGGATTTAGTCTAAGAGAACTAGACTATAGACCATAGAAACAATGACCTTGGGGCTGTTATTTTTTTCCCTGCCTCATTTTTCACATACATAAAATAGGAATGGTGCTTGTTTTAAGATGAAATGAGGTAATTTATATAAGGGTCATTTGCACATAGAAGGGCCCTCTAAAACTACAGAAATTGCAATTATCATCAGTTAATGTCAAAGTTGGGTCTAGAATACAGTTGGGATAACTGGATCTAAAGCATAGTTGCTCTATTTACTGAACCAAGAGTGTACCAGCAATAACTCAGAATCTATTAATAGAAATCAATAGGATCTGTGCTCTAGATTTCAGGAATTCCCAACAGGGGTGGGAGTTTTCAATCCTGAGCTCTGATAAATGACAGAACTCCTTGTGACCTCAATTTCCTCAGCTACAAAAGTAAGGGTATGGTGATGACCTTCAACATCACATTCTACCATCAAGGAACACTTAGTTTTACAAAGTTCTGTGTTACTGCACATGTATTGTATGTTTTGTTAAAAGTTGAACTCTATGGCCAAATGTGTTTTTAAAGAGAAAACCAAAGTAAGTTGAAGCAAAGAGAGAAAATCATTCTGCTATTTCCCTTTAACCAATCCTCCAGCATGACTGTTTTCTAGTCATTGGGTGAAGATTGCAAATTTATCCCTTTACTTCTAAGATAGCACGTGTTACAAAGCATTAGTAATAGTTTAATACACATCTCCCACTGACATTCATGCTATAACTCATATGGTCTTAATAGTCAAAAAAGATGTAATTGATATGCAGAAAAATGGAAGGACTTCATCTTATTCTACTCATGCTGTGATTATTTCCAGAAGTGTCAAGATCAGATAGACTAGTTTCACAAGAAGTGGTGGAATCTTCAAGTTAAAGTCTGATTCTTTACAAACTGTAATCTTGGGCAGATGAATTTATCTCATATTTTTTTCTATAACATGGAAATTAAATACATAAATGAGGGTGTTTGACATGAGAGACCTTCTCAGTCTAAATGAATGCTTTATAAACTGTAAATAACTTCACAAATAAATATTAATATGACTTATTATAGATGATGTACTCAGTACCATTCCATACAGAATATAATCTCAGACTTTGGGGAATTTACAGAGTAGCTGGAGAAATAGGTCTACTTGGAATTTTTAATAGAAATGGCATTAATTATTATCTTTCTCTATCCTCAAACCAGTTTAATCTATAGTCAATGAGTTGTACAAAAATAATACTGACAAAACTGATCACATCAATCTCCAGTGAAGTTTTTTCAGTGTCTTCACATTCATCCAGTGGCGTGCCTCTGCAAAAGGGCATACATAATATTTTACATACATACATACATTTTTAATTGTTCAAGTAAGTTTCAAAAGCATTCCTTCAGCTAAACCTGTTACAAATCAGACATGATTAGCATTTTTATGTCTAAACACCAAATCTTTTCTCCTGTATTTATGACTGTCAATCTTTTTAGTGCATTCTAGTTATATATAATATTGGGGTTGATTTTGACGTCATTATATAAGCATGGAATATAATTTGCTCCAGTTTAGTCACCAGTACGTCCTCTTCTCACCTTCCTCACCCTACTCCCTTTCCTCTAATGTACTGATCATTCTTCTATTTATTTACAGTTTATTTAAATTAGTGCATTATGGGTATACTCAAAGGTGAAATTCACTGTGGTATTTATGTACATAGGAAAGTTTGGTAAGACTCGTTGCATAATTCCTCCCTTTTCCTATCTCTCTTCTTTTCTGCTCAATGTCCTGTACTCTACTGGTCTCTCTTCTATGTTCATGAGATTCCCCCTTTCTGCTTTTCCCACTTATTTTGATCCAGCTTCCACATATAAGAGAAAACATTCAATATTTGATTCTCTGGGTTTGGCTTATTTCACTTAACATGGTGTTCTCCATTTCCATCCATTATCATGACTTGTCAATCTTTATAATTTTGTTCTCCTTTCCCCCTTTTGGGATTGCCTGTTTACTATCAGCACTGAAGTCAGTGGATCTGCATGACTATGGAAAACTGGGAAACCAGCTGGCTGTGGACTTGGAGAGGAATATCAACATCCAGTGGCAAAAACATGCCTACCCCTTGATTGGATCATCACCTTATTCAGTCAAAGA
>PVKS010012273.1:0-54235 GCA_004027875.1 Aplodontia rufa
TATATATATATATATCATATTCAAAGCATGTAAATAAAATTTTTCCATTCCTAGGAATGTAGTTCTCTCAAATATGTTTAAAACATATGTATAAGAGACAATTAATTGGCATATTAATTCACCTATTTCTGTATAGTTGCTGGAAATATTTTTTAAATTAGGTAGTCTTACAAGAAAAAAAGTGATACTATAAATATTTCAGATATAGTAAAACTTTACGTATGTAGAACTACGCAGTTATACTATTGTCCTAATAAGAAGCTAATATTATTTTTTCTAATATTTTACTGATTTGGGTTGCATAAAATCTGCATGGCATATAGTAGATTAAGTAAATGAACCAAAACAAAAACATTCCTTACCTTGACATGACATACGGTTCTTTTGAAGATAATATCCCACTGTACACATGCAGGTCCTTGTAGTTTCGGATGTTGGTAAACAAAGCTGTGAGCATCCACCATTATTTAGGTGGCAAGAGTTGCTGCCTGCACAGAAAAAATAAATAAAAATATAAGTATAAAGAAAACATACGTATAAAAATTAAAGTGTTATTCAATATCAAAGTGTAAGCAAATATTTGTTCTTAATTACTAAAAAATGTAGTTGCTTCATTCATATTGGTCAGTATCAAATTTTATTCTTCCAAATAATTTGAATTAGCCAATTACATTTGAATTCTACTCTTCAAAACTGTAAATAGGAATATATGAAAAGATTATAGTTGCAGAAAATCAAAAGGGAATTGATCTGTGGTGAATACCATCATAAGTCTTTGAAATATTTTAAGATCACAGAATTTAGGGAATGTTTATTTTTTGACTTTAGGACTTCACTTCATCTCCACAGCAATTTGTTTTGCAAGGATATCCAAGAGTGCCACATAAATAGCTATAAAATTATATTACTAACTCAACTGAAAGATCAAGTCTTTTTTTTTTAAGAGAGAAGGACAGTGAGAGGGAGAGAGAGAGAGAGAGAGAGAGAGAGAGAATGAATTTTTATTGAGTTTTTCACGTGGCTTTCATTGCTCTGACACTTTGTTGTGTATGTGGGTGCTGGGGTTTGAGGCCACCTACTCGCACGTGCCAGGCAAGCGCCGTAACCACTGAGCCACTGCTCCAGCCAAAAAGATTATTATGACTTTTAAAAAATGAGGTATGTGTGTATGTATGCATTTTATTTTTAAAAATAAGGAAATAAATTTTACCATTCCTAGGAACATAATTCTCCCAAAGTACTTTTAAAATACACTCATGAGAGTCATCTAATTAATTAGCATATTAATTCTTCTTACTTCTATATAGTAGCAATGACAAATATTAGTGAGGTAATCACAGGTAGGCCTTCTATAAAGATGTCCCTTTGAATTTACTAGGCCCAATATGCTAATTAAAGCTGGTAGTGTGAAGTTTAGTAATTTACAATCTTACCAAGTAAGTTCATTATACATCCCATTTTTACAACATTTTTATTATTCTAGGACATGCGATGCCATTTACTGGATTTTCAAGCTCTGATACGAAGTGCAATAAATCCAGTGAGAATTACAAAGCATGATGAAAGCTATATATCAATAGCACTCTATGGAAAATTTAAAATACCAGTGCAGTTCATTATTTCTCATCTTCTGAATTCCAGATAGTCTGATGGGATTTAATTGTTCATTCAAACCTGTCACATCTCTGTCATTTTTGAAGTGTGAAATGCTCTCAGCTTGGGAGATTTCTCATCAGGAGATCTACCACATTCTCTGCTCATCTTCCTTAGCTACTGTTTTGCCAAGGCTGAACTCTACCTTAAGTAATCTGAACTTTCCAAAGTATTACAACTACCTTCTATGTATACTAATGAAGACTAATCAATTCATTCCTTTTTTCCTCAAGATGACTTAAGATGATATTTGATCTCCGATTTTTTTTAAATACTGAGGCAATGTATTAGAAAGTGTGTGATGATTCTTTATTGCCCATGTACATATTTCATTTTATAGAAAGCATTTGGATGCATATTAAAATAACACTAAGCTATAAAAATATGAATTTAGAAATAGATTAATTTTAACTTTTATTAAAGACTAAAGAGATTGGCAGAAGCTACCTAACTATAAAGTCTAAAGAAGCACCACCTGGAGAGGAGAAATAAGAGAAATAAACACATGTAGATTAGGAAAAAAAATATATTTATAAAAATTAGACAAAATAAGTTGTTATATAGCTTTGGTAATATCGAAAGTATGTGGAAAGAATAGAAAAGAACTTCCAAGATTATACTATTTTAATATAATTGCAATATTGCAAGTATTGTACTATATTTATTTGTTAATAAATACAATAATTAATACATTGTAATAATTGTGTTTTACATCAATAATATACATTTCATACATAATCTTTTTGGAAAAATCAATAATGAGGGAGAGAAAAATAATTACAAAGTCACTATTTACAAGAAGTATCTTTTCCTATTAAATACAGGTGAATGTGGAAAGTATTAGTGATTTTTTTACAGCAATAATTCATGTACTGATTATCCATCAAGTTAGAAATATCAGCTTGAATTAAGATTTTGTAATTATATTGATGTTCAAACCTCATGCCCCAAATGACTAGTGGAGCTAGAGAGTCCATTTGACTAACAAGAAGTCTCAACTCTCCAGTGATCTGTGTCAAAAATGATAAATGAAGCAGCTAATTGTACTTTGAAATCCAAAGAGATAGTAATGTTAACACCTTAAAGAGTCCTAAATTGCTCATATTTCATACTAATGAAGCTTTTAAGCTACCTGCAGTGATTCTGTTAATGGGATTGTCTTTAATACAGATGATTTTATCAGCACATTCTTTTAGGAAAAATGATATTTTCACTGCATCTTAAACTTGGTCATATTGCACCTTTTGTTTCTAAGTGCTAGGGGTCTGACAATATGTTCACAGTGCATAGTACACTTATTTGTACCTATAGGAACAATTTTTTAAAATAAGAATAATCTGGTTTATAAAAGTTAGCCAAGAATAATATACTAAATATTTTCTCTCAGAAACTTCATGGGAACTAGATCTAGAAAAATTTGATATGTTACTTAATAGTTTCAAAGAAAGCATATTCTTATTCATATTTTGAAAAAGTGATATGTTTTTAAAATATCTTTTATGAAAATAGAAATTCATTCTCATTCTCTATTTTTTCCTGACTCCTGTTCCTTTGCCCCCTCCCACTTCCTCTTTTCTTTTATGTTGTATTTTCTAATGTTGTGTTCTCAAATACAATCTTGTAAGTATAGACCGTGAAGACTGTGTAAAACAAGATTTATAATAGTATTGGGAGTTTTCATACTTAACAAATCTGTTCTTAATCCATGAAAGTGTCCTGATATATTTGTTTACTACCTACCAGTTTTTTATTCCAAATTACATAATCTATTTTCCATGGCTGGAATGTTAGTAGATTTATACATTTATTCTTTTTTTTATTTGTTTCAGCAATCAAATCCAGGGTCTTACACATGGTAGGAATATTCTCTACCACTGAGTTATACTCCTACTCAAAAAAAATTTTTTTTAGGAGAAAAGACAGTGAGAGAGAGAGAGAGAGAGAGAGAGGGAGGATCAATTTTATTTAGCTTTTCATGTGGCTTTCTCTGCTCTGACACTTCCTTGTGTACATGTTGTTAGGGTTTGAACCCTGGTCTTCATGTGTGCCAGGCAAGCGCCATAACTTCCCAGCCACTGGTTCCAGCTCCCTCAAATTATTTGTTTTGATACATAAATATAACATGAATCACTAGTGAAAAATACCTTCTCATCATTATAGTCCATGAGTTTTTAAAAGTTAGAGGATGAATATAGATTTGTGCATAACAGTTTGGAAACTGATGCCTTCTCAAAAATAAAGGGACTCAGTAATCATTCTTGATTAATTGTTAAAGCAATTATTTTCTCTAATTTTTTAATTTTTTATAGAAAAGAAATAAATTTCCCTCTGACCCTAGCAAATAATGATTGCAGATCAACTTTGCACCATGCTCTGTACAGGGAAGACAAGTGTGGTTGTTCTCCTTTTTCTCTCCTGTTGTGCAGACAGGCTCTTAATTGATACCACCAATAAAATCCTGCCTGCTTGAAGGTTGTCACCTGTCCTCAGCAATAGAGATCCTGCTGGATCTCAGTTCTTCTGCCTATTTTTTTCTGTTTTTGTCTATCTGCCCCAAATCATTTAGATGAAACCCTTTCTTAGTGTTTTATTTTTTTCTTTAAAATTTTTAATAAGAAAAAAGTATGTGAAGGTAAAGATTTTCATGGCAAAGACTAAATATTTTTTTTTAAGAAGAGAGTTTTACTAATGAATGTCATGGATCCTGAAGCGAAAATGATGAAAAGACTAGCAGGTGTGGCACTGTACTGGATTGCAGCTCTAATCCAATTGCCATTTGGGCAAGGTGACAACTCCACCTATGTAAGCCATCTGTTAGTTCTCACTCCACTTCACTGCGCACCATTTGGACAAACAAAAACCAAAAGGCGAAATGTTTATACCAAACAACGCAATGCATTTGGATTTGAAAGTCTTATATCCACATTGTCCGCTTGTCCCACGGTTCATTCAGTTTCTGGGCTTAATTGTACTTGCATGCATTTTGCTGGGATATTTTTCTTATTTTTTTTTTAAGTAAAAGAAAAACTGGGTAGGATCTCTTTGAAAACCTGACAAACTAAGATTCCTAAGGCAACTTTGCTAGGGTTTGAAAGCTCATTATGTACCTTACATTAAAGACATGTTTCCTACATTACTAAACAACATTTTCCTTTTTATTAGAAGCAAGAGTAAAAACTCCTATTGTTAAAACGAGAAAATAGTATGAAAAAAGAGAACATTATATGCTCAAAAAGTTGCATGGATTTCTGCGTGTGACTTGCCTTGCTGTGCTTCTTTATCATACACTTTCATATGAACAACCCCGGAAGTCTTGTTTCGAAGAATGGTGGGGTTTCTTCCATCTCTTTTGTTACAGGTTCCCAGCTGAGCTAAGTTTTGGTCTGCCCACCAGAGTTTCTTATCTAGAGGAGAATATAATCATTTTATTAAATAAAATAAATAGCTATTATAATACAATGCATTCTGATTTCTTTTGTTATATTTAAACCCTTTCTAAGGGAAATATTAAAATCACTTTTACTTTTAAAAATGCAAACTATAGTGACATATTATTCAAACGTTCCTCCTCTCTCACCAATTTAGATTCTTTAACTCTTCTTTTCACCAATAAGGAATCAATAATATACTTACATATTATGTAATATACATATGACTAAGAATATTTTGAAATAATATGTAATACATATTTATTATTTATATATTTAAACGTGAGAATAGTAGTTTTGTGCTGTATTTGCAAATAAATAGCAAACTCCAAAAACAGATTAAAGAACAATTAAAAACAGTATTATTTTCCAAATTTCTGTTTGCTAAAAGTATGTAAGCTTTCAATCACTTTTACTTTCCATTACTGAATTGTTCACGATTATAACTATATTTATTTCTTGAGCAGTTTGTACTTCTTCAAAATTTTATATATTCAGTGTTAGGTAGATAACGTGACTTAAGTTCTAGACAAAAACAATTATGCAAAGAAAAAAATGGCCTAAACGTTAAGTAATTAATGAATTTTTAAAGTAAAAGATAATAGATTTAAAAAAAAGAGATGGGGAAAAACAGAGAAAGAGAGAATCAATTTTATTTAGTTTTTCATCTGGGTTTTGTTGTTCCAACACCTAGTTGTGTATGTGGTGCTGGGGTTGGAACCTGGGTCCTCACACATATCAGGCAGGTTCCAATACTGCTGATCCACTGCTCCAACCCAATAAAATAGTTCTTGATGTTATTATTCTTTTCATTTTTTTTTCAGTGACCCAGAAGTTAAAATGCTGAACCATCCAGCCACTGTGGTAGAGCATGCCTATGATCCCAGTGGCTCCACAGGCCTAGGAAGTTTGCAAATTTAGATAGCCTCAGAAACTTAGTGAGGCCCTAGCCCAAAATGAAAATAAAAAGGACTAGGGATGTGGCTCAGAGGTTAAGCACCCCTGGGTTCAATGCCTGTTACAAAAAAAAACAAAACAACAACAACAAAAATCCACTAGAACACTGGACCAGGACAGAAGCAAATATAATCCCAACATACAATCGCAATAAATTTTACTTGTTTTTAAAATCAGCCTTTAAATAAAATACAGAAGACTTCCTAAGATTATGAAGCAGGACACAAATGTTAAGAATTTTGTGAGTAAAAAATTTTCCTATAACATACACAGTTAGAAAAATGGCTAATAAAAGACCAAAATCACATTGGTAGAAAACTGGAAAGGAGGAAAAAACAGGAATAATACAAATTATTATACTTTTATCTTTCATTATCAGAAAAATGTATGATATCTAATACTGTTAAATAAATATCACCTACAGTATTTGGTAAGACTCCAGAAGAACTTAAATAGTTCTTAAAGATCTGTCTCTGTGAAGTTTGACTGAAGCCAGGAGGGTTAGAGTAAGTGATATTCTGCTGATAACAGTCTCTTTTGTATTAGTTATTTTCTTATTGCATTTATTTTACTTCACAATTAAAATTCACATAAAATTAGTAAATCCAAATTAAGTTAAACACCTGGCAAGAGGAATGCAAGAAAAGTGTAGGATTCAGAGCCTTCCAGGTTGGCCTCTCTGACTCAGAATAAGTCCAGAGTAAACTGATTTTCAAAGTAGTCCAAATCAAACACTTTCCATTTCTATCTCCTAGACCAAATTATTTCTCCACTGGGACATTGATAGTGGAGTGGGGCTACATGTTATGACATTAGAAATCTAGGAAATTTAGTTTAGGACCAGCTTTGACTGAATGCAGCACTTGCTCAATGAATGTTTCCTCCTTAATTACTCCCTAAGACTCAATAAATAGCCCTTGAGCAGGAAACACAAGACAATAAAACTATAGAGAATCATGGGAGCTAAAGATTTTTCTAACTGTATCTCTGTGCAAATTTTAGTATTTCAGTCATTTATGACCTAACATATAATGATCCAAGATTTTATCCATTCAAATGTGAATATTTTAACAAATCCCTATACCAAGATAATATAAATTATTTTCTAGTTACTTATTTGTTTGTTTTGATTACAGGAGTTAAGTAAAAAATAAGAAAATACTTTTACTTGAAATCTTTTCTTCCTACCTAGAAGATAGCCAACTATGGCAAAACACTGTTGTCCACCCAACAGCCATTGCCTTCTGCTTTTGCCCTGCTAGAGAAGACTAATTTCACAAACAACGGTCAAAATGCCAGCTACACCTTTTGGTCTTTTGGTGGTATCCTGGGCAACAGAGGTGGCCATGTAACCCAGTGCTGTATTACATTTTTTTTTATTTTTTTTAATACCATAGATTGAACCCAGGGTTGCTTAACTGCTGAGCCACATCCTCAGACCTTTTTAATTTTTTTTTTTTAATTTTTAGACAGGGCCTCACTCAGTTGCTTAGGGCTTTACTAACTTGCAGAGACTGGCTTTGAACTTACGATCCTCCTGCTTCAGCCTCCTGAGCCACTAGGTTTACAGATGTGCAGCATTGTGATTGGCTGATTATATTTTTTGAGCAAGTGGTGCTTCTGGTCCAAAATCATATCATATTGCCACAAAAAGTTACTTAGGGAACAAATTCTCACAGGGTGGTAAATAAATGGGAAAAGAGAATAAACCCAAAGAACCATGGGCTTGAGGACTATGAACAAAGAGCACCTTGCCCATGAAAGAACATTAGGACTTGAACAACAAGGCATTTCATCAGTGATCAAGGTGAAACTGAGACCCCAATTATTCTGGGAAAGCTATTCTAGAATGTTATAATTCTTTAAAACCATATTTGTTATCACTCCTAATGCTTAAGTTTCTTCAAAATATAATTATATTCTGTCTCAAATGCAAAATCCTCTATCATTGTTAAAGTCCTACATAAACTGAATTTATTCTACCTACTAAAACTTTTTTACAAATCTTCGATCATATTATCTCACAATATTTGTGCATTTATTCAACTGATAATACGTACTGGACATTGCCAATGTGGCCCTTGAACATTGGCCCATCAGAACTATGATCCAAAATAACCTCCTTCCTTCACTGAAATTTATCCTGTCTGTGGTATTACGTTATTAGCAACAAAAATAACTAATATCAGCATCTACTATGTGAAGTTCTATTCTAGATGGTGTGAAAGTGAAGATGAGGCAAATTTGATGACTGTTTTTAACCTGTATGTTCTAGTGACAGAGGCAATTATGAAGTAAACAAACAAATCTAAAAATGGAACAAATGATGTCTGTTATTAATGGTACAAAGGAAATGGGCACATTCCATTGTTTATGTGTTTCCACACCTTTGTCTGCATGAAACTTTACCACATTGCCCTTCAATGGACAAATCTGAATGCCAGCTTTAGTGAAGTATCCCAGACTCCCATACACGGACACTTCCTCCTGTGACACAAAGGTCTCTACAGACAGAATCACATGGTTTTATTTAATTGTTTCTGTTTTTCTTTGTTTCACTTGTACTAATTTGGACTTCTTATCCAGAGATTAAAGCTCCTGAGAGCAAGGATCCTGCCTTGTACCCCTTTATATTCTTCACAGAAGAATTGCATTGTTTTGAACTGAAAATGATGTACATATTCCCTGAACACCTGCAAAATGATTGGGGAAATACATAACACTATAACTATCTCCCATTACAATTCATAACTCAAATCATTGCAATAAAACCATCTCTCCCAGCGTCTGTGGAGATTCTTTTTTCATTTTACATATTATCCCTTTTAAGGATCCATCCAACATAAAAGTATTTGGTTTTTACTATTTATACTACTTGGAGTCATATTTAGCTTGTTTCGAAATAAATTTTTATCTTTGGTCTCACACTTTTACTGACACAAATATCCTAAAAATTTAAAAAATTATTAGCCTTTAAAAGCTGCCTGAGTCATATGTAAATGGCTGTGAGAAACTGCTTCACTGTCACAGGCAAGGCGTAGCTGCCCTCCATGTTCATATGCTGGAGTCTGAAACCCCAGTGCCTCAATTGTGAATGGATTTGGGAATGGAGTCCTTAAAAATGGCATGTGCCTGTAATTCCAGTGACTCGGTAGCCTAAGGCAGGAATATCCCAGCTCAAGATCAACCTGGGAAATTTGGAGAGATTCGACCTCAAAAAAAAAAAAAAAATGACCCGGGATGTGTCTCAGAGGTGGAGTGCCATTGGATACAACCCACAATACCTCAAGGAAAAAAACAAACAAACAATAATTGAGTTAAAATGTATTCATTATGGTAGGCCCTAATCCAATATGACTCAATACGACTCATGACTTCATAAGAAGGGAAGTACAGATGCATAGAGGAAAGGCCATGTTAAAACCCAAGAAGGCAGCCAGTTACAGGCCAAGGAGAGCAAACTTAAGAGAAACTAACCCTGCCAATACCGTGATCCCAGACTTCTCACCTCCAGAATTGGGGAAAAAAAATTATTACATCATCTAGTCTGTGGGACTTGGTTACGGCAACCTTAGCAAAGTGCTATATTTACTAATAGAGATTTCAAAAGAATCTTGAAATCTTCATGGAGGGTGAAATAGTCAAGACATTGTCATAACTGTTATATACAGTAGAACAGATAATACTGTTTAATGAGAACCAACTAAGTTCTAGGTCCTCTGCTAGGTTCTCAACACAGGCAGATAAGATCTCTTCATTTAATAACATATATGTTATACAACATGCTGCCTCCTGTTAAAGATCAACAAATGGAAAGTCAGGCATCCTAAAGGTCTCACAAAAGGAATGTAACACTAACTCCCAGTCAACATTACTGAAAGTTCAATACTATTTCCACTGCAGCAATGCATTGTCTGTAAAATAATCCCCCACTGGACCTAATAACAGTAACTCTGCAATGCAAACCCATTTCAATAAATACACATTGAAGTAAAGAAGTTTCATACACAAATATTAGAAAACTGTGATAATGCTTTATTTCTTAAAATTTATCATCAAAATTTATAAACCAACTTTTGAAATGTTCAGAATATTTATTTTTATTGAATTACACTAGAATTGTTGAGATCCCTGATTTAAAATTAGATTTTCTCAAATACTAACCTTTCACATTTAAAACAGAAAATATAATGCATAGCTACATTTAAATTTCAGCTAAATGACAAATAATTTATTAGTATGAAATTTTTGTTGTTTATCCAAAGTGAAAGTTCAAATGTATCTCCTATATTTTATCATCTCTACTCTCTCCTGGAACACCAAAATTTACAAGAAAGTAATGAAAAAAATATAAACCTACAAAGACAAGAAATAGGAGAGAAGGCCAAGGCAATAAAAATATAGGAGGTAGAAAGTAAATTATAATTGCTGACTGATTTTATAGATAAAATGAAAATCTAGACCTGCAATAGGATGAGGCCAGATGCAAGTTCATTTGCACTGTGGAACTTCAAAATTGATCATAAATTGTGGGCACACACTTAAAATGGGAAGATGGATGTGCTAGAAAGAAGGAAGATTTTTAGTCTCAGAAGCAGAGTGTAGCGTGGACTGCCTTCTACAGACTGCCTAGGAAGTGCCTCTCCTAAAGTCAAGTCAAAAACTAGACTGAAAGGGTGACTGAGAACACTGAGTGTAATAATCTGCATGAAAGGATCCCGAATTTGAACAAGAATTGTAATGGCTTGCAGGGTTTTTTGGAACACAGATTGCTGGGAACTCCAGAGTAGATGATTCAGTAGGTCTGGGAGGTCTGAGCATCTGAATTTATGGCAAGCACAGGTGACACTGATGTGCTGACGCTGCTCATTCGGAGGGGCTTCCCCACAGACAAACAGTACATTCACCTGGAGGACCTTTGAAAACATGCCTGATTCTGTCCCCAGAGATTTCACTGAGTTGTTTTGGCCTATGGGACCAATCCTATTAGCATTTTTCAAATCTCCTGCTACTCAAATGTGCAGCTAAATCATGAGACCTCAGTGCCTAACCGCCACCCCTGCTTTTTTGAGGAAGCTGGCACACAGGCTTACATCTCCCACATGAGGAATTAAGAAGTCCCCCATGGGGGGAAAACATTCCAGTCCAAAGCTCTGAAGAAGAAAGAGATAAATTAGGAATTCTTCCTCCATACTAAAGAGAGACAGAGCAAAAATGAAGAAAGGAGGGAAGATAGGAAGGAAGGAAAAGAAACTCAGTCCAGGTATTTTAAATGACACTATTACATATCCCTGCCTCGTGAAATCATAAATTCCAATAATCATTAGAAAGATGAAAGGAAAGCCAAGAAACATTTAATAGCTGAAAAATGACTACTGTATTAGTCAGCTTTTCATTACTGTAATGAAATACTAGAGAAAGGCTAACTTTATAGAGAAAATGTTATTCAGCTCACAGTTTTGGTGGTTCAAAGTCCAAATGGCACAGTGCATGCTCTGTGGCAAGAGCTACCCCCTGGCTGCACCACATAATGCAGAAAGCAATTGCAGGAGCACATGCTGGAGCAGGAAGATTACTTCAGAGCCAGAAAACAAAAAGACTGTGAGTGGTCAGGTTTGTTCCCTTTATAACGGCATAGTCATGATAACTCAGGAATAACAGGAGAAATACCTTGTAAGGGAATGGTCCTCAATTACCTAAATTTACATTTGAAGAAATAAAAAAGGAAGGGAAAAAGGAGCAGAAGATGAAAGCTCACTATCTGTGTTACGTGAGTTTAGAAAGAGATAATTGGGAAATAGAGAAAACCAAAAAGAACACAATATTATTTTCCAGAGTTAAAGGACCTCAAATTTTCTATTGATAAAGATGGACAGATTCCTGGTAAAATGAAGAGAAGAGACTCACATTATCATGAAACGTCAGAATAAGGAGGGCAAAGAAATGATTCAAGTTTTCCAGAGGGGGGGAAAACAGGTAATGATCAAAAGATACAATAGCAGAATAGCATTAGACTTCTTAACTTCACATTAAAACTGATGCAAAATCATTTACAGCATGAATTTCCATACATAATTAATCAACGTGAAGTGTAGAATAAAGACATTTCTGACAACACTGTCTTTATAAATGTATTAGCATCCTTCCCAGAAATCTACTGGAAGCTTTACTTCACTGAAACAATACAGTACATTGCGGAATAGTAAGTGGTAATCTCAGAAGCAAAGACAAGCAAAAAAAGACTCTGGCGTGATGGTGAATAGACAACCAAAGAGTAGAGCGGCAAATGCAGAGATCCAGCTTTTGGCACAGAAGCTGAAACTCAGAGAGCTTCAGGGAAAATGCGTGTGGAGGAGAGGGCCACAGGAGCTACAGCTCCAGTTTCCATGATGTCACATCAAACAATAACCACAACTTTTAAAAAATCAGTAAGTATGACAAAACCCATCCAAAGAAATAGTCAAGATCCTTCAGAGTGCCTCTACAGCCTGGGAATTTGGGAAAGATAGGACATCCCCATTTTGTGAATAACTATCCATCCCTTAATCTCCACTCCATGTATCCAACGGCACAGAAGGCATTTTTATCCGAATAAAATAAAGCCATCTCTATATCACTAAATAAGACTCATTTTACCTTGCCTAATTATGCTTCTTTCCCATTAGACTCTTCGAACTCTCAGCTGAGGTAAGCAGCAGTCATCAGTTTTTCTCTCCCCACCTCTACTGCCTGGGAGCCTCTAACCTGAGCAAGCTCACCAATCTTCTGTCCTTCTCACCCCAGGGATGCACTACCCAGAAACTGTTTCCCTCAAGGCCTCATCACGGATACTCCTGACTGCCTTGCTTAAGAAACATCACAGTGATCTTTCTGAAAATCAAATGTGAGCAGGCCGCTCCGTCGCTAAGACTTCTCCCTAGCTGGACATGGTGGTACGTGTCTGCAATCCCAGCAACTTGGGCGACGGATGCAAAAGGATCACAAATTTGAGGACAGCCTCCGCAATTTAATGGGACTTTGTCTCAAAATAAAAAATAAAAAGGAATGGTGATATAGCTCAGTCGTAGAGCACCCCTGGGATTCAATTCCCAGGACCACAAAAACAAAACAAAGCAAAAGGCTTCTCTCCGCTCAACCCCTTAAGATGACAAACAGCAACCATGATAGAATGCTGCTCAATTTTCCACCACCAGATTACTGTGCTCCGTGGTCTGCATTCTAGGAACACTGGATTGTAGTCAACTTTCAACTCTCGTGGACAGACTGACCACGATGTGATGAAATATTGAAGAAAATAACCAAAAGGCAGCTTATTTTAAAGAAAAAACCCTGCTGTCAACTAGAGAGAGATCTACATATTAGAATGTGTCTAGAATTGCAATCATGGAGGCACCACTACATTTTTATATTATACTATTGCAAATCAGGAACGCCCCTGCACCTGGACCGCCAGAGGTGAATGTGTCAGAACGCAGTGGTCTGTGAGCTGCTGAGCTGCTCTTTGAAAGAGGAGCTTTGAGTAGTTTGTCTGTAGCCCTATGCAAAAATGTGTTTCTTTTGTCAGTGAAGAGACTAGAAGTCTCCCTTGCTTTTCCTTCTCCAAGACTTTTTCTTAAATAGATAATTTGGAGAAAGATAGGGAAGGTGGTATTCAGAGCACTGTAGAACAAAGCCCAGAATTTACTTTGAAGAATTTGTGACCTTGAACTGACAGATATGGTCCCAAACTCTTTTCCATTCATTGTTACAGTGAGAGACTTGCCTCACTGAGAACTGAGAGGGCAGTCCTGGGTTACATGGAGAAAAACTGAGAATGGCAGGTAATTTAATTTTCAAGTTGATGGCTTGACTGGATTGCCAGTGAACTAGTATTTGTGTAATGATGAAGGAGACAGTGACAGTGAGAGAGGAATTGGCTGACAAAAACAAGGCAGCTGTGGTGGACCGCTGGCTGGGATATTTAGAAAATACGAAATAGGGTGTATTCAATGAAAACCGAAGTTCCCTACAATTTTCATTAGAAAAAGTGAGGGGAGGAAGAGGAAGAGATTAGGAAAAGGACCTATTCAGCTCTCATTAAAAAAAAAAAAGTTGTCTATTTGAACATTTCAATTAAATACATTTTAATTAGACATATACCTTATATCAGTTATTTATTTCTGAATTATGTTACAATATCCACTTCCCATTTTCCACTCCACCAGTTAATAAGTTAATATAGAGTTAGCAATATTTATAAATAAATAAAAAATAAATTTTTGTACCAAGATTGGAACCCAGGAATGTTTTACCACTGAACTACATTGCCAGTCTTTTTTTATTTTGAGACACAGTCTTACAGAGTTGCCTAGGCTGACCTTGAATTTATAATCCTCTTGTCTCAGCCTCCTGAGCTGTTGGGATTACAGGCACGTGCCATCAAGCTGGGATCCAAAATGATGACTTCAAACACCTGCTATGTTGTGAATATGGTATGCATTTAAGTTGTGGAAAATTAGATCAATGATGGATTTTAGAGGTGAGGTGACTGGGATTAAATAAGGTTACCTACATAGAGGTCCCATGATTAAACACTGATGGCTTTAGGAGGGAAAAAATCAGAGGATCCAAACACATGGGCATACCCTCTATCTCCTGCCATCAGATGCTCTGCCCTGCTTTGGGAATTTGTCCCCAAACAGGCCATCATCAGATATGGTCCCTTGACCTTAGACCTACAGAACCAGGAGCCAAAATCAGCCTCTTTTTATTAAAAGATACTCAATTTGTGATACTATGTTATTGGTAATAGAGAATGGATTAATTCAATTACTGTGCCTTTTTTTCCTTCAATTGACCTCCTTCCTTTAGAAGTTTTATACTTGTCATACCCACACCTCTGGTCTCTAGTCTTATGCAAGAAGATGATCTGTTAGGATAGAAGGGATAAAAATCTCAGAACTTCTATTTATATGAAACTGATGTGAATTTGTGAAATTGTATTCAAAAAACGTTTTTTTCATTTTAATATCTGCATATGCACTGTTTTAAAAAACATTTTTAAGACAATCTTGGTTTAATTATTTATTTGTTTTGTTTGTTTTATTTCGTTTCATACTGGGGTACCCAGGAACACTTAACCACTGAGCTGCATCCCCACCTTTTTTTTTTTTTTCTTTTTTGCTTTTGAGACAAGGTCTCCCTAAGCACTAAGTTGCTCAGGGCTTCATTAAGTTGCTAAGGCTGTCTGATCTTGCAATCCTCCTGCCTCAGCCTCCCAAGCCACTGGGATTATAGGCCTGCTCCACCATGCCCAGCTAAGACAATCATTTTGTCCCACTGTTAAGAGACTCAGTTTAGGGCTGGAGCGGTGGCTCAGCGGTTTCGGCGCTTGCCTAGCAAGCACAAGGACCCGGGTTCAAACCCCAGCACCACATACGCAACTAAGTGTTGGAGCAACTACAGCCAGGTGAAAAACTAAATAAAGTTGTTTCTCTCTTTCTCTCTCTCACTGTCCCTCTCTCTTTAAAAAAGAGAGAGAGAGAGAGAGAGAGAGAGAGAGACTCTCAGTTTAAGCAAGGTCTAAAGAGAGTAAAGTTAGGGGATGACCTGATCTGTGTCCCTCAAAATTTGTACGTTAAAACCCTAAGCCCCAATATAACTCTATTCAGACAGGCTATTCAAGAAGATTAATTAACGTTAAATAAGGTCATAAGTGTGTCTCTGAACCAATGGAAAAAACTTATAAGGAAAGAGAATTTGGGGGACACACACAGAGAGGAAATACTTTGTGAGTACATAGTGAGGATGTGGTCTTCTGCAAGCCAAGACAGACTTTGGAGAAACCGAAATTCAAGATCAAGGTGAACCTTCCAAAACTAAGAGAAATAAATTTCAATCACCCAACTTATGGTATTCTGTCATGGTAGCCCTGAGAGATTATTTTACACCCACATTTCAATTTATTATTAAGGATAGGAGAGCATTCTGTGGGATTTACCATCAAGGGTTTGAAACATTTGAAAGCCCAGTCTGAGAAGCACTACGGGAGCCACTGAGGGAAAGCTCACCCTACGTGGAGCAGATCTCAGTGTCACCTCCACAACATATTGCCTACCTCCAATTTATTTCTCCAGACCTCTACTCTTTCAATTTCTACTGCTATCACACTATTCAAAGCTTTAAGAGTCTCCCAGCAAAGCTGCAATACCAGCCTCCTAAAGTTCCCCAGCTCCTCACCGTGTCCTATCCCACAGCTGAGCTGTCTCAGTGTCGAGTACTACTTTTAAAACATGAACCCCAAGACCAGAAAGCTTCCATCCCATCCTGCACCCGGCTTTTAGTGCCAAATGCTTGGTTTTAGTTTGAACGTCAGTCCCTCAGAATCTCTCTTCTTTGAAATGAAGTTCCTGCCACTCTAGCCACATCATCTACAAAATGCCAAGCACTTTCTACCTTTCAGAATTTTTTATTTGATCATTTTTCTGCCTAGAAAGCTCTTCCCAGAAACTTTTACAAATCTAAATTTTTCTCATCATTCAGATCTAAGTTCAAATACAACCTCTTCAGAAGTGTAGGCCTCCCCAAAAATACCTATTTTTATTCCACACTACTTTTCTCTGATATTTCCATGCATATATTTACACATTTACCATCTTCTTCAACTAAATGTAAGTTGCAAAGGCAGGGTTTTGAATTGCCTTTTTTCACTTCTGTATCTTTGGCTGTGTGGAAAGATCTAACTCTAATATACGATAATGAATCAATACGTTATATTCTGGCAGAAATTTTGGTTGTGAAAATAATTTGGGCTACTACTGGATACACCCCTAATTCACTCACTCTAGTGTCAAGAGCATGCTTAGACAAGAAGACTGCATGAATAACAGAATGAAATGAAGGACTGAAAAGTTGACCACTTAGATTTATTATCTGCTGGTATGTGGACAGCTGTTTTATGGAGTTTCTTTTCTTCTCTCTTACTCTCTCTCTCTCTCTTTTTTGATATTCTTAAAGAAATTTGACATTGGAGAAAAGAAAACAACTTCCTCACTTTTTCCTCAAGTAACAATGGAGTCTTGAGCTACTGACACTGAGTTTCATAAGAAAAACCCGAGTTCCATCCATAAACTTTGAAGTAGCAAGCAGTGCATTACTGAGGTGAGGCACCAGCTCCTCGTAGGCTGTGAGGTGTAGATGGAACTTATGAGAATCAGCAATTCAGATCTTCCTCAGGAAGAAGCCTGAGTTCCTCTACGAGACTATAAATAGGAATATCAATTTAAAATCAAATTAAGCAATTTTGAACATCCTGGATAATTTCCTAGGCACATTATCTTTAGAAAAGAAGGAACATCCTTTTATTGTAGGCAGATTGTGACTGGGAATACAGCAATGTGAATATGCGGTTTATATGGTGTTACATTGTCCTGATAAGTTACCAATCTCTGGACTTTCTGGTTACACTTACTTTTAACCAATCAAATTCTATGTTCATATTTTTTGGTAAGTTTCCCCCACCCTTTGGTCATTTTTACTAATTTCCAAATGGAGCAGAAGGAGTGATAATGGACTGTGAGTCAGAACCAACTGCTGAGGTGTAGGTCTAATTTGCAGCAGATTAATCTTCCAGGCCTGCCTGTATAAAATTAGCCAGTAAAGTGGATCAGAATGTGTCATCCCACAGTGTCTTTTTGGCAGAGGGATTGAAATTAGTCTCTGACTTAAAATCGCTTCAGTCACTATTTTTTAACTTTAAAGTGGTACAAAAGTGATACGCACTGAACAGAAATTGTACTTCAAATTTTCAATGTTAATCTTTCCCCAGCCTATTGTTATGCTGTAAGACACTGGCTAGAGATGCTGAACAGTGGGCTTTGAGCTGAGGCTCAGAGTTAGCCAGAGGATCATGAGGTGAACAGCCAACATTCCAGAGCCTGCTGCATAGATAAGCGAAGATGTTCAGAAGGTTAGATGAATCAAATAGGGTTTTGACTTATATTTTCCACATATGGTGGATTTATTGCAATACAATCCCATCATAGGAAGAAGAGCATCTCTAATTTGAACTGAAGGCAACAGAGAACCAGCAGATACAGGAGTTCTCTGTTTTCCCCTTTTCAGCCTAAAAGCAGGGCATAAATTTTCCTGTGAAAGTATCCCTCTCTCCTCTACAAGGAAAAGCAGAATGACTCATTATCCAAGGGTGGGTACCGAGATTAGCACGCATAAACTTTACTTAAATAACTCTTATCTTCCATTAGTTTACCCTACATATTTCCTAGTCACTTCCTCACTTTATCATCTTTTGAAAGCCAAAACACCTTTCCTTTGATAAAACGGTATGTAAGCCCCCAAGACTAAATCCTTGGATTTTCATTTCTTTACTGTAATTTTTGTGCACATAAAATATTAATAAAACCATGCAACTTTTCTCCAGGTAATCTACCTTTTACTAGGCTAATTCAAGGGCCACCAGATATTGACCTAAGAGGGGAGAAGAAAAGTTCTTCCTCCCTGACACCTTGGTATAGGTTCTAATCCTGAATTATGTTGAAATTTCCATTTTGTCTTGGGATCATATGTATTTTTCTCATAGACACTTTTTTCCCTTACTTAAGGCAAAAGAATAAAGCACTCTGCTCCTGATAACCAAATCCCATATGTAACAGTATCCCGAAAGTATTAACCTCAGTGAAACCTGTCCTAAACAGATCATTATTCTTATGCTCAGATCTTGGTTTTTCAATTTTTTGAAAACTCTAGAAAATATCTTAGAAATTATCAATCATGCTGGAGAGGGGTATGAGAATCACAGTAGTGTGAATGAAACAAGTAAACAAAAAAGTTAGATGTCTAACCAGGTATTTCAAAGGGAGGGGGAGGTACAGAGGGAAAATATCGTTTTCATCAGCTGATAGAGTGTAGAAATCCAGAGAGCAAAAGAGACTGAGGTAAATCTTAAAAACTCAAAGTAAACTTGGATCAGAAATGCTGTATCTAAAACTGTATCTGAGATCTTCAAATATCTATTTATATGGATGGTAATCATAATAACCACAATATATAAAAAAGAAGATAACAAATGTACATGTCTATGTAATTGTTTAAGAAAAATATATGCATTGAGAGAAATATTATGTAAAAATTAAAATGTTGACACAAATATTTATTGGGCTGAAAAATAATGCTTATCACAAATTAAAAGTTAAAGGCAGGGGCTGGAATGGTGCTCAGCATTTACGGCGCTTGTCTGGATTGCTCGAGTACACAGGTTCAAACCCTAGCACTCACAAATACAGCTAAGTGTCAGAGCAACCAAAGCCATTGTGAAAAACTCAACAAATATTGATTCTCTCTGTCTCTATCACTGACCTTCTCTCTTAAAAAAAAAAAAAAGTTAAAGGCAGTATATACCCATTTTTAAATGTTTGTAAATGTTAATATTTCTAAGTAAGATTTTAAACAATGGCTATATAAAAAGAAATCCTGATTTGGGGGTCTGGAGAGGTGGCTCAGTGGTAGAGCACTTGCCTGACATGTGCGAGGACCAAGGTTCAAACCCCAGTACCATGTATAGAACTGAGTGTTGGAAAAAACCAACATATGAAAAATTAAATTTTCTTTCTCTTTCTCTCTTTAAAAAAAATTCCTGATTTTTCAATGTTAGTATTTATGTTGATCTTTTATAGTTTTCCATAGTAGCATTAATATATAATTTAATTTTATATTATTTGATTTCAATAAACTTCTTTAACAAGTTTTTAAAATATTGAATGAGAATCAAAAGCCAGTATTTTATTCTTTTTAAAATACACTGTATAAGGTTTCAATATTTTAAAAATTACTTTACCTGAATGTACTATTTTAGATAATTTAATGTTCTATCTTTATTATTAAAATATGAACTTCAAAAAATATGAACATCATTCTTATAGTTGCTATATAATTCTTGACACTGCCAAATAATTAATATGGTAAAATTTATTGACTAGAAATATATGTGATGATATAAATATCAATAAATTAGTAAGAAAACTATTAAAGTATAAAAGCTGTCACGAATGAATTTTAGTATTCCCATTTGCCATAGTCCTATATTTTCCAAATTTTATGTATAATATCTTTATTCTCTTGAAAATGAAAACATAGAAAACATTGGTATTACAACATATTTCTGGAGGAAATGTCCATTAAAACAATCACATACTGAAATATTTTGTCATTGCACCTTAATACATTCAGTTGAATTGAATGGGACATCTGTCAGTTGAAGCAACCTTTTGATTCAGAAAATAAAACTGTTATTTGTAGAGTAAACAATATTCTGCAATCTTTTATTTTATAATTTATTCCATATTGAACATTGTTTTAAAAGTAATTCATAAAATAAGCGAAAAAATAGTTTACCCTTTATTAAGAAACTTAATATTATATTATCAGTTCTTCAAGTACTCATTTTCGCACCTTAAAACACACTAGATACAAACTCAGAATATTCAAGATAAATCACAGTATGTCATTCCTATGTATGGAATTTAAATGAACTTGCAGAGACACACAGCTCTCATATCTGAGATGTAAAGAAAAATAGTCATCTTATTAAAGAATTTTAAAAAATTCTTAAAAGAAAGCAGTAGATAGATGTGCAGGACATGAGATTTGGTCATTATACACTAAATGTTCCCCAAATTTAACCAAATTGCTCACAACCAGAATTCTCTCAAAAAAAAATCTAGATAACACAATGCTATAAGAAATAAATATGACATACCTATATTTAATTTAGATGGAAATGATTTGTAAACATATTAACTATCCAAAAAGGAAAATATGTTTCAAAGGGGCTGCACAGATAACTTTTGAAAGAATAGAATATTGTTAAACAATGTTGAAATTTTACCAACTTAATATCTGTTATGATTAATTTCTGTAATCTTTTATGTAGATTTTATGTATTGGATTGTCCAACCATTATAAATATAGGAGATAGTCCAATTGAAAAACTACAATACTTATTTATTAAAAGTAAAAATACTAAAGATGATGAAATCAAAACAATTTAAAGAAGAACATTTTCCTCTAAATTTCATTTTTAGAAGTCTTCACCATACCCTGCGTTGTTTTAGTATTACTTAACAACTGAAAAGGCCCCTCATAAGGGTTTCTAGGCCACCCAGCTGTCCTAAATTTCATCCTGTCTTTTTAGACAATGCTCTTATCACTACTGTAAGATAACAGGATCTTCTCCCTCTTAAACATAATCTTATTAGGAATTAGTTCAGCTCAGAATAAACCCATTACTGGCTTTTTAAATATTGCCCATCTTCAGCATATCTACCCTGAAAACTACATAAAACAATTTGCCTACAATTTAAAAACCTAAAAGCACAGTATTTTTAAAAGTTGCACACGACTATTGCTTCTTCATTGTCTGGTATTACTCAAGATATTTCTTGGCTATAGGTTAAATACTGAACAATATTAATTAAAGTTAAATTGAGACACATTTTTTTAAACTGTGTGATGTTCAATAATCTTCTGAAATTATATTAGATTATGCTCATACACATTAGATCAAGTAAAGAGTATCCAGGTGCAGTAACTCATGCCTGTAATCCCAGCTACTTGGGAGATTGAGGCAGAAGGATTACAAATTTTGGGCTAACATGGACTATTTAGTGAAACCCTGTCTCAAATTTTAAAAGAACTAGAAAAATATGGGGATCTGGGGACATAGCTCAGTAGTAGAGCACTTGCCTAGCATTTTTGAGGCTCTGTGTTCAATTGCTAGTACGAAAAGAAAAAAAGGAAAAAGGGAAAATATATGTAATTTAAGTGTATGGATTCCAAGGCACAAATTATTTTTAAAATATATCTAAATCAAGCCATATATAGCTTCCTTCAGAAAATCCTGTGGCCAAATGCCATTTCTATTAGTCTGGGTTGAATAGAATTGCCCAGAAAAAGAGCTCAGGTCTATTTTGCTTTTGTTTGAGTTTTTGTCAGCAGATCATGACATGATGCTAATATACTTGTTGCATTCCAGCCTGAGACAATATCTATGGCATATAAGTAGACCATCTGGAATAAACTTTTTGGCTTTTTGATTCATTCTCAGGCTCTACTAAAAATGCAGTTGTAATTATTGTACTATGGTACTCCTTATGTGTATTAAAGTCCACTACAGTCCAAAAATAATAAATGAAGAATTCTAGGAAGAAACAGTTCTTAAGTTTAAAATTGTGTGTTGTTCTGAGTAGCTTTGTGAAATTTCAATCCCTTCCAACCTACCAATGACATGAATTATTCATTTGGTCCATGAATACACACTCTATACACTACCTGCCTCTTAGTAACTTTGTAGTAATGGCAGATTGAATGCCACGGTATTACAGTGGTTGTGTTCCTCTGCCCCTATTTTACTTAATAATTATCTCAAAGCACAAGAGTATTGAAGCTGGTAAAAGGTCATAAACTATTTCATATAAGTGCAAGGGTGAAACTTCACTCATAAATGATTAGCTGTATACTGAGATTGCTGAGACCTACTCAGAACACATCTATCCAAGAAATTTTGAAGTAAAAATAAATTTTGCTAATTTCAATATTGCACCCAAATAAACAAAAGTAAGCAGCCACAGAGTGTGAGAAGCGATTAGTCATTCTTACTCCATCTCAACAAATAAGCATTGTGTCATCTCACATCAACACAGAAAGGAGTTCAGCACAGTAAGAAATTTTGAGAAAAGGAGAAAGACCATTCACAGAACTTTTATTATAGGATTTTAATTGTCTTATTTTATTATTAGCTCTTGTTTTTAATCCCTTACTATTGCTAATCTGTAAATTAAACTTTACAATAGGTATGTAAGTATAGAAAAAATCATAGTGTATCTAATGTTCAGTTCTATCCAGGGTCAGGCACCACTGTGGGTTTTGAAGACTTCAATGAGAAAGAGAGACCCACTACAATTCAACATCTATTGTAACACTACAGCATTCCATGTAACTTTCTGTTCTAACCATTCCATTGTTACTTCTTTTTAAATTAAGAGATCATACAGGGCAATATAAAATACTTATCTTCCACCTAAAAAAGTATTTCAATTTCTACCTTTTTAAAATACTTTAAACATATATCAATGTAATTTTTTTCACTGAAAATGATTCCAGATAAAGTTGACATTTAGCAGTTTACAAATGAGGATCACTATTTAATGCTTTTAATAAAGATAAAGCTGGGGCTGGAGTGGTGGCTCAGCGGTTTCGGAGCTTGTCTGGCAAGCACGAGGACCCGGGTTCAAACCCCAGCACCACGTACACAACTGAGTGTTGGAGCAACTAAGGCCATGTGAAAAACTAAATAAAGTTGTTTCTCTCTTTCTCTGTCTCTCTCACTGTCCCTCTCTCTTTAAAAAAAAAAAAAAAGATAAAGCTGAGATGATTTAATTATTCCATTTATGTTAATGAGAATGTTCTCTGATCACTAATTATAATCTGGTACAAAATAGTACTATAAATGTACTCTCAATTGTATTTACCCATTCTGCTAGATAATTAGTATTAGGAAGAGCAACATTGAAACACAGCATTTTAAGGTGACAAAAATTGCTGGAGAAGTATCACATATAGTCCTTTAGAGATTTCTCATAGTACTTTTAATGTAAATTTTGATGGGCTATTACTTTTCATTAATGCTGCTTTGAGTACTTTAGAGAAGACAACTATGCACTGTACTTAGTGCTGGGCAAATTGCCTGGATATACTTCATATATTACTGTTACTTTAATGAATAGTGTTATGGCAATTAGAAGGTTGATGGCTTAGAAAATTTAGGTGGGTATATTTGAAGTTCCTTGAGGGAAGTGACATTGCTTGGTGTGCATCTCAATGTAACAGCACCTTTTAAAAAGTATGATTTGAAAGCAGAATCATTTAAAATATATAGTGTAATTATAGGGCATTTTAAAAATCTGAATTGCATATATCAAATTACATATGAAAATGCAACACATGTAAAAATTAAATTGCTGTATTTTTTGCTGAAAAGTGGTTGTAAATACAATTTTTAAATAAATAGGATATCACTTGAATTTTTAAAAAAGATGTTATTTGCCATGATTTTCACTATTTGCATTTCCTTTAAGAGAGAGGGGCAGTGAGAGAGACAGAGAGAGAAAGAGAGACCCCATTTTTTATTTAGTTTTTCATGTGACTTTCATTGCTCCGAGACTTCCTTGTGTTGTGGTGCTGGGTTTTGAACTCGTGTACACGCGCGTGCCGGGCAGTAACTGCTGAGCCACTGCTCCAGCCACACTATTGGCATTTTCTTCAGCAAAACATATAACTCAGTTTGGTATCAATGTTATAATAATTATACAAAAACCTGAGAAATTCCAGAAATGATCATTCACATACCTAAGAAAATTAACAGTGTTTGAATCTGTGAGACAGCAATTCGAATTACTTTTCTAATTTGTTATAAAGACTTAATTAAAATAACTATTCTTAAACATTATATTCTATGTTCCAAAAATGCTGTCTGTTGAGTAACATTGCTTAAATTCAAAATTTCAGAAAACTGATGTCTAGAAATAATTCTTCCCCCAAAGCCAATCTTTTTTAAAATGAAGTTTTTTGAAATCTACCTAATTATAACTGGCAAAATATTGTTTCATAAACATAAATCATGCAAGCTTTCAATTTTAGAGCATTTCAAATTAAAGCAACAAACTAGGAGTTTTTCAAAGTTAATTCTAAGTAATTATAATTGTTTCTTCATTTGCCTAATTTTATGGTTAATTATTTCTATAAACATTAACTATAAAATCTTGAAGTAATCATATTTACTAAAAATTTCTTTCCTATTGAAATGTAAAGTCATTAAAAATATGGGTATAATAAATTGGAAATAAAGCAAAACACTTGAAGTCTAACTAATTTCATCATCATTAAGAATTCCATACACATGAAAGCTGAACATTCATTTAAAGAAGTTATTGTAGATTACTAATTTTATCTAATTGTTAATATATGCATAAATTAACTATATATTTTGCAGATTCATGCATCAGTGAAATCACATGAATTATCAGGTATTTTTTAAGACTGAAGTTCCACATAGAGGAAAGTTATTTCTAGGCCTGTGGTATTTAAAGAAACATTTAGGCTCTCTTGTAAAAGATGAGAGGAACAGACAAAGGGAAGGAGAAGGACACAGGAAGAAGGGATGAGATAGGGAAAATCTGTTGGGTGAATCAGACTTAACTTTCCTATGCTCATGTATGAACTTACCATAGTGAATCGCATCAATGTGTTCATCAACAAGTCACTAAATTAAATAAAAGAACTACCAGTAAGTAATAGAAAGTTCAGTAGAGTAGAGGGAAGAGAACAAGGTGGGGAGGGAAATACTGGTGAGGAAATTTAAATGTTATACTCTAACTTTTATAATTTAATCATTGATTAATGTCATATATATCTAGAAAGAACAAGGGGTGAGAGAAAGGGAGGAGTAGTGGAGAAAGGGGCAGTAGTGGAGACTGAATTGGAATTAGTTATACTGCTGGCTTTTGTAATTAGGTCAAAGTACATTCTATTGTCATGTATAACAAAATAGAATGAGGGAGGGAGGAGGAGAGTGCATGGGAAATGATGAGGACTGAATTTGAAAAAGCTATACTCCAGGCCTTTATGATTATGCCATGGTATATTCTAATGTCACATATCTAAAAGAGAAACAATAAAAATTTAAGAAAGTAAAAAGTAAGTAAAAGCAATAGTGTTTAAAATTATGTTCAGATAGCAATGTGCAGCTCCCTTCCCCACCCCTGCCCTTTTTACTGGTGGGGGTTGAACCCATGGCCTCGAATGTGCTAAGCACAGGCTCCAGCATTGAGCTCTGGCCACCAGCCTAAGATTACATTTTTTGATCTTTTTTTCCTTATGTGCTCTTCCTTAGATACCTGAGTGATCCTCTCCTTATTTCCTTCAGATTTTTGCTTAACTGTCACTTTTGTGAGACTTGCTATGACCTCTCTACTTAAAATTATAATTTGTCTGACTCCTTCAGTCTACCTAACTCTGCACTTCCTATTTACATGTCCCAGTTGAATTTCCTCTTAGTATCTGACAGCCTTGCTTTCAATAGTTTAGATATTATGTGTCCTCACAGGCTCCTGTATGAGACAATGCAAGAAAGTTTACAGGTTAGACTACTGGGTTATGAGATCCTTAACCTACTCAGTACATTGATCCACTGATAGGGATTAACTGGGTGGTAACTGTAAGCAGGGATGTTGTGGCTGGGACACTGAGGGAGCGACTTTGGGGTTTATATATTTTGTCTGTGTTGAGGGGAGGTGTCTCTCTCTGTCTGTCTGTCTGTCTGTCTCTCTCTCTCTCTCTCTCTCTCTCCTTTCTGGTTCCATGTCCTGAATGGCTGTCCTCTGCCACACCCTTCCACCAAGATGTTCTGTCTTAACTCTGGCCCAGAGCAGTGGAGTTGGCTGTCTATGGACCAAGACCTCTGAAACTGAGCCATAAATAAACTCTTACTCTTCCACATTGTTTTTGTCAGGTCTTTCAGTCACAGCAGTGAAAAGCTGACTAAAACGTTCTTTCATTTGCTTTTACACAGTTTTCTCCCACTGGGAATATTAGGTACTGAAAGATAGAGAAGACCTGCTGTGTTCCCAGCACCTAAAAATTTCCTGATTTAATTATAGTCACATGATAAATTGCTGAATCAATAAATGAACCAAAATTGAGACAAATAAGTATATTAGCAACAGTAAGCCGGGAGTGGTGGCACATGACTGTACTCCCAGAGACTCAGGAGGCTGAGGCAGGGGGATCACATGTTCAAGGTCAGCCTCAGCAATTTAGGGAAGTCCTCAGCAACGTACTGAGATCCTGTCTCAAAATAAAAAATCAGAAGGGAAAGTGATGTAGCCCAGTGGTAAAGCACCACTAGATTCACTCTCCAGTACCAAGAAAACACAAACAGAAAAAGGAATATTTGCAGTTTAGAATCTGTGTATAAGTGTAAAAACAAGGAAAGACAATCCTCTTTTCCTTTCAATTACATTTAAAAGAAAGTAAAAAAAAATACATTATCTTCCCTCTCTCTGTTTTACTCCAAGATAATTTCACACTATCAATTTTATAAACACCAGGTGCTTTCTTTTATTTCTATTTTTAAAGTCATTTTTCCTTCTTTTTTTTCTTTTGTACTGGGGATTGAACTTAGAGGTTCTCTAACACTGAGCCACATCCCAGTAGGTTTCATTTTGTATTTTGCAATATGATCGCACTAAGTTGCTGAAGCTGGATTCAAACTTATGATCCACCTGCCTCAGATCAAAATCAAGAGGATTACAAACCCGAGTCACCATTACCAAATTCAAGTGATTCCATGCTAACCAATATGTGTACATAGGGCTTGCAGTCTTAATAATAGGCATCATAGATGTGATGAGTCTATGAGGACCTGAGGATTCTTTTTGAAACTATTTATTTTTTTCTAACCACTAGATGATAATAGCAACCCCTTTAACCCAGAGTTGTCACTCCAAAATGTCTGGAACATTTCAAAATGTCCCTGTGTACAAAATTGCCTAGGTTTCAGAATCACTAGTGTGGTAGAAGTCTAGCTTTGGAGTTGCTGAGACTTATGTTAAAACCCATTTTTGACCTTGGGCAACTAATAGATTTCAGAAATAATACTAGAGTCATATCCCCTGCTTTGCATGGTTCTGTGTCTATTAGCACTAATGCGTGTAAATTGTGCAGAATAGAGTACATGCTCTCTAAATAACAGTTATGAAGATAAATATTACAATATAGTGGCTAAGAGCACATTATTAAAGAAATGCATACATATGATAAAAACTGAAGCAGTATTTACAGGCTTTTGAAACCTAGCTTTTTGCAATCAAAAGTATATTTTGGAAAATATATAATATTTTTTAAATTTTTAAAATTTTATTCCTACCCACCCTCCAGCCCCATTTCTTATAGTAAAGCCCTAACTCCCACTATGATATTATTTGGAGACAGATTTTTGAAAGTGATTGGTTTTAGATGAGATCATGAGGGGGGATTCCTCATGACGGGCTTAGAGGAAATAATGGGCATCTTGTTTTCCTTCTTTCTATTGGAGGGCACAGCAAGGATGTCACAAATGAGGAAGCAAACCCTCACCAGGAACCAAATCAGCCTCCATCTTGATCTTTTATTTATCAGTTTCCAGACCTCTGAGGAAATAAATTTCCATTATTGAAGCCATCCAGTCTGTGGTATTTTGTTATAGCTAAGCAAGTTAAGATAGCCTCATTTTTAGAAACTGCATAGTATTTCACTGTATGGATATATGTGTACAGATTCATAATAGGGATATACAAATTAATCTATGAGTCATTTGACTAGCCTTTTATAATGGGCATGTAGGATTTATTTGTGTGCGTGTATGTGTTTTTAACCAGACTTTCACTATTATAAATGCCAATCAATGCAAAACACATTCTTTGCATACATCTCTAAGCATATAGACATTTGTTTGGGTATATTGATAGGACAATTGCCTATAAAAAACATAGTATTAAAAGTATAAGCTTCATAAATTACAAAGTATGTTACACTATGCATTAACTACTCAGCTCTGCACAGTTAGCTCAGGCTGAGTCTCACCTTTGACCTCTATAATAAGCATCACTCACAGTCTCTATGGAGTTAGGATTTGTAAATTAAACACTACAATGTTTTATTTATTTAAACTATTAATTATTATTATAAAATACAAAATGCTTTTATATCCAACTGTAAGGCTCCCTTATTAAATCAAAACATTCCAAATACCAAAGTTTTTGTTTTGTTTTGGGAATCTTTCACTTCCGTTTGTGGATTTTTTTCCCCTTCCTTTAAGCTGTTTAGCTTCTTTAAAAACAGACAATCCACTACATGCTTCTTTTCTTGCTTTTTTATGTACATATGTATATATGTGTCAGAGATGATTAACTATGTTTTGCACATAACTCTTTTTATTCATTTTTGTCCCTTTTCAAATCTAATTCTATTTTTTAAAGTTTTATTTTAATATTTGTTCAAATAAATATTTAAATTCCTCAATGAATTTGTGGTTGTGTTCACTTTAAGTAAACATTTCATTAGATTACACTTTCACTAGAAACAGATTTTGGTCACAGTGGCAGATGGTTTTGAGTCTAAATGGCTTGAGTCTAAATGGACATTATTTCATTTATTTAAATGTTCTCCTAGTAGTTATTGAAAAGTATTAAATATAAAGCACCTTGCTGAGAGTCATGAGTGATGAATACGTGAATAAAATGTGGTCACAAGTAATGGAGAAATTAGACATGTTTGTACGTGACTATTATAAGAAATTTAAAAAAATATATTCCAGGACTGGCTATATATAGCTCAGTTGTAGAGTAGAGCACTTACCCAGTATGCATGAGGCCATGTGTTTAATTCCCAGCACCCACCCCCCAAAAAATTCAATAAATCACAGAAAAATATAAATAGGTTCAAAGAAGGGAAAGATCTTAAATCATACTGGGGTAAATTTCAGATATACCTTGAAGGTTGGATAGTATTCCACTCATTGGTGAAAGGCAGTCAAGACACCAGAAACAGCAAGGCCCAGAGAAATAAGTTGTGCATGATCAGAAAAAGGGAAAGAGGTTACCCTGACAGAAGTAAGGATAGATGATACTCAAATAAGTGAAGCTCTTTCTTTGCTGGAAACAGCACTTGACATGAATTAGGGTAACAGAGCTTAAGTTTTGCGGTACCGATCTCACTTACCCTAAGTTGTTTTTTTTTTTAATAAGGCAAGAATATCAATGCAAGAACAAAAAGATTTAGTGAATAAAAATGATATAAAATGAGCATTTGGACCATGTGCCTGTTGCACATGCCTGTAATCCCAGTGACTCAGAAGGCTGAAACAGGAGGATCACAAGTCCAAAATCAGCCTCAGCAACTCAGCAAGGCCTTAAGGAACTTAGCAAGACTGTATCAAAATAAACAATATGTAAATGGGCTGGAGATATGACTCAGTGTTTAAATTGTACGTGCTAAGTTCAGCTTCTGACAGTAGCTAAGTCAGGGGTGCCACGATAGATCCTTACACGACAGATCATGGAAGCTTGCAGACTGGACATACAGTGTGAGAACAAGCTTAAAGGCTACTGCAGATAAGCTCAGAAAAGAAGTTATTAAATATTTAACTACACCTTTAAATACTCAACAACCCCAAACAATAACAACAAAATAAAGGATGTTGGGAATCATATATTTAAAATAAATTTTAAAAAATTGAAATCCAAGTATATTTGAGGATTAAACAAAGACACTAGTCCTGTTCTCTCTGAGCTCAAGATTAAGTGCCTGGGGAAATTATAGAATTACTACAGAAAAAAGAACATCACAGGAGAAGCAGCTTTGGAAGCAAGAATTCAATTTCATTCTACTTAATAAACAATTTTTGCATAGGTTATCAATGGACAGTGTATATTCCCTTGATAGAATTAAGGAAGTTTGTAAGATCATTTTAGTTATCAAAATCACCAGGGAGATCCCCAGTGCTGGAAGAAAATAAAAATTTTTCTATTTCCTACATGACTATTGGCAATATTGGGTATACCAGTAAATATTTATATTGAGGAAAAAACTTGTTTAAAATTATCTAAACTCATAACTTAATTCTATTTTATATCTAAGCCCAAAGCATTTTCTACATGGTTTTAAAAAAATACTAAATATTTCAGGAATATAATTGTTCTTTTTATTGTTCACAGTGTTATTACCAAAAATGGTTTTCACTGCTTCAGAAAAGTAAAACTGTTAATTCTACTTGCTGTTTCAGAGTTGCCAGCACAGCACTCTTATGTAAGTCTGCTTTTAACTATTTCATTGCAAGAAATTCTTCACAAGAATATAGGCATCTGTTTGACCAAATCTGGTTCTGCCCAAGCATTTGCATATTAATATTTAAGATCATTTTCCTCTTGTTTTTTATTTATGATATAATCATAGCATTATATTTATTTGTTACAAAAAAGGGCACTGATGAGAACCAACTTCATAAATTCAAGTTTATTTCCAATAGTTCTCAAAAGTATAATTTTCAACCGGTCACTGTTTTAGAACAGGGGAAGGAGGTGTACCTAAGTGGAAGTGTTACGCAGTAGCTTCAAAGTAGGCAAGCTGCATACCTCATTGTGCTCTTGTCTGCCTCTTGCATTCTCCAGGGAAGAACATCACTTCCTCTCCTCTAAGTCTCTTCCCATTCTAGTTTTAATTTGGGTCAATTCCAACCTGCTCATGGAGACCCCCCTCCAAATTTACTTGGAGTTATCACTTGTATTTCTAAACAGTATCAGTCCGTCTTCCAATTCTAACAGCATTTTGAACCTCATGCATTACCCTACAACTTTCTTAGATCCCTCACATTAACCCCTGGCAAAGTCTAGTTAATGTTGGTATGAAACATAATCTAATGCAAAAGCATATTAAATTGACATCACTTCTCAAAATAATGCCCCTACCATCACCAAAAAATAGATGCATTGAGTTTACTATGCTGCGCAGCACTTCCACAAAATCCCCAGGTTGCTTGGGTCTCCCATAGAAGTAATAGACATTTCAGAATGTGATTGACTTAAATCACTTTCAGAAAATAAAATACATAAAACTAAAAATTTTGTCTCACGAAAAAAATTACTGCCTCCCCCCCCAAAAAAAAAAGAAAAAAGAAAAAGAGAAAAGAAAGGAGAAAGGCAATGGAGAACCTAAGGTAGTTAGAAAGAGGAGGGATTAGGAAAATAAGAAAAGATAGAAAAAGATCTAAGAGCACGAACTCTTTGAAATTTTAAGTTTTAAACCCTTTTCACATTTAAAAGGAGTTAGAAACTTAGTGAGCTTTCATAAAATATAATTTGCATTTGACAACATAAAATAGATTTGCACCTTAAACAGAGGAAATAACTCCTTAAGGTGAACTAGTACAGTAAAGAATTCCAAGTTATCAGAATCCCCACTGCTGCTAGAACACACCATATGGAATTCTTTCTGCCTAGATTTCAGTGAGAATCTGCAAGGGCTCAAGCTGAGGATCTTAAAGAGATTAGCCACCTCAGACCCACAGCCTGACACTTTTCATTTATAATGTTCCATAGACGACAAGACAATTTACAATGATTTATTGTAGTAAATAAAGCAGAAAACAGACTTTTGATGATTGCTACATGCTAGTTTTGCCAGGTTGTTTATTATATGCCTATGTTTAATTTCTCTACCATTATTTATATAATATATATTTGATGAAATCAATAATAAGTGTGCAAATGGAGCACTAGACATGCTTTATGTTTAATAAGTCCTAACATTATTTATCATGCCAAATAATATCTTGCTGAAATGAATACAGATATAAATTTTAGAAGTGTTTCATTTAAAAACTCGCTGAGAGTTGTGTTAATGTAGGTGAAAATTAATTTTTGCTCTTAACTGTGACTCACCGTCTTTCAGTTAGCAGAGGTTAGACTTTGTCATAGAAAATTTAACAGAAGCATTTGAAACAATTAATTCCCAACAATATGAACACTGTATTCATTCTTAAGCAAATGAATATGACATTCTCTGATATTCAGATGATGTCTAAAAGCATTTTAATCTGACAGTCTATTTTCCCACGAGTAAATGATCCATGTGCTGTGATCTCCGTAGCAGCTATTATGATGAATTCAAGTTTGTGAGGTAAGCCAAAACAAAGCATGAATAAACGTCCTTAAGGGTTAGACTTGATAAAACCTTCCAAGGGCTCCCTAAACTACAGATAATTAAGATAATTAGCTTATTTTGTTAACATTTATTTCAAACAAATATTCTTTGCATAATGAAATCAACAGAAGCCAGTTTTTCACTTTTTATAGGGCTAAATCTATTTCTGACTAAAAACACATGCAGTACATGCCTAATCACCCCCCCCTTTGTTGATCCCAGTAGTAGTCAAAAATAAATCTCTAATATTTACTTATTATGCCTACTTTGGGCATACTGCTTCTTGAAACAGTTCAATAGTGCAATATAATTAAGTTGGACTGATAACAGAAAATTTCAGCTGAAAGAACTTAAGTATTCATGGAAACTGTATAAACACTTTTTGTAATTGTGGCTCAAAGTTTCTATTGTTTTGTAGAGAGGTTCTTAGCCAATTGCAAGTGATTCTAAGAGTGAACGGGTGTTCGAGATGCTAACATAGACACTTAAAGAAAGTACAAACTTACTGAAAGACAAAAACCTAACAATTTTCCATTGTAAACACCCACAAAATTCTCAACTAAAAGTCAAAACTGAATAACTTTTCTTCATTGGCAAAACAGGTAAATATGAACATGGATAAGCATAACTTCACAAATTAACTTTAATTTTTATTTATAATTTTTATTGTGTTCTCCACATTGATTCAAGCTAATGGTTTATTTAAAACTACTTCTTTCAGTGATAGACTATTTGCCTAGCATATGTAAGACCCTGAGTTCAATCCCCAGAACCACACACATAAATAAATAAGTAAAATAAACCAAGTCTACTTCTTCTACCCCACACCAACCCATTACTAATAAAACCATGCAAAGTTAAAGCTCTATAGCTGATGTTCTCAAATTAATATTTTCACGTAATAGAAAATGAAGATCTAGAGTTTAGTGTCTATCCCAGATTATGTAGTTGGTTCTAATCTAAAATATACTTCCCTACTTAATATAGGTGGTAACTTTATCTCTGTTTAATCCTAAAAGGCCTTGATTTAGTCACATAATGAGGACTCCTAGCTCATTTTGTGTCATTTATAAATATAGATATTCATATAGATATATGAATAAATAGGATATATGCATAATGGGTAGATAAACATATATATATACCAGATTTAATGTGTCCCCATATAACTAAGATGTTGGAGGCCTCACCCCAATGTGATGATTCTAGTAAGTAGGGTCTTTGGGAGGTAATCACTTCATAAAGGCACAGCCCCCATGGATTGGATGAATGCCCTTATAAAAGCAGCCCCAGAATGTGCTGCTTTTCTTTTCTTTTCTCTCTCTCTCTCTCTCTCTCACTTTTGACCCTATAAGAATATAAGAAACCAACAGTCTAGAAGGCCTTCATGAGAACCCAATCAGACTGGCATCCAAAACTCAAACTTCGAAATCTAGATCTATGATGACAAAAAAAAAATGTTTGCTCTTTTGATAAGCTAGTCTATAATACTTTGTTACAGGATCCCAAACTAAGACATATAAAGATATGAATATAAATGCATAATTTTGGCAATCAAGGAGAAAATGCCATGATAATTTTAGAATCCATATCAATAAATATCAAGGTAAATATAATATCCATAGATCATTTAGCATGATAAACATTAGCAATAAAATTAGGTACTCAATGGAATTTAAATGGCAGAACAGTGTATATGATGGAATAGCAGCGGACAATGAATAAGTATCTCACAAGTTGTGAGGGTGGAGTGAAGAATTTGATCTAAGCTCTTATCTCTGTACTGCTGAGGAGTCAAATTCCTGACCTAGCAAAACTTGAAGTTACTACACAACACATTGTAATGGGTTTAATCAGGAAAAATGTGATTAAACTATTTGCTGGGCATCAAATCCACAAATGTTAATGATATTCTATACAGACATGTGGACTTCTTTAAGTTTAATATCTGTATTTTTAGTTCAAATATATGATTGATATATCCTACTAGATCTTTTTCTTTCACATCCTAAAAGCACAAAATGAAAATAAACTGCAGTTTTATGAATTCTATTTTACATTTCTCAGATGACCAGTAAACCTATCTCTGCCATTACGTTTGTTTTATATGCATATTTTCTCTCAGCATCATGAATTGATTTTTCTTTCTCTCCAACATAAACATAATACAGGCAGTCTGTTAACAAACTATATGTGGAAAGGGAAAAGGAACAGCATGCTAAATAAAACCCACAAATCCTAATTTTAGTGAGTAGGTTTAGATTCCTCAGAAAGGAACTGAACACTAAAGAGAAACTTGATTCATTTTAGTGTACTAAAATTAATTCCGGCAGGTATTGATAAACAGGATAATGTCTGAAAAATGTGAGAAGATGAATAAAAAGAAAAAAGAAAGGCCTGTATCTATCTGAAAACTAGGCAATGAACAGTTAAATATCATGTACTAACTATTCACTCTTTTATAATACAAAGTATTTCAAAATCATATAGGAAACTGATTTAGAGTATCATTATGTCATGAACCTGAAGTATACTTATGAAAGAGAAATCTCTTAAGAACTGGTTAAAAAATGAGAAAAAATATCTAAGAGAAATGGTGGTAGATGTCACTGTGGAACCACCAGCTATTCTATTTGAAAGCGGAAGCTATTGTATTTGCAATGTCTGACAGTTAAGAAAAGACAATCGACAAGTACACCTTTAGAAATGGGGATGATTTTGATGTTCAAAGTTGTAGGCTGGTCAGGAACCTGAAAGGAGTTAAGAGTCTCATCAAACAGTCATTGTACACAACGTGCAAATCACATCTGACCAAGTGAACTTGCCAACTCACTGGAGAGCCGATGAAGTGCACAAAACCCTCTATCTGAACCGTTGAAAACTTAAAAGCCGTCTCAGTTGGGAAGCTACCAGAATCATGTGGAAAGACTTATTTCAATGCAATTATATGTCTTTCATGTTTTTTCTAAATCCCTGCACTTAATAATGACATAAGAACTGCAAAATAAGCAAATAATTGAAATAATTATTTGCTCACATGGCATTCTTTCAATCTTCCCTCACTCTCTTCAAATCTTTACTGAGAAGTTACTATCTTACGTGCCCTTCCTTGGCTCCTCAATACAATATTTCATCCCTACCACCTGTACTTTCTTAACCCTTTGCTGTGTTGCTTTTCCACTTACACTTAACTATCATGGTGTATGTTTTGCTAATCTTTATTGCCTTTCTCCACACTACCATACAACTTGGATGAAGTCATTTTCTTGCCATGTACAGCAGTGGCTGAAATATAAATACATAGTAGGTAATAGTGCACATTTACTGAATGAATGAATGAAAGAATGCCATTAGATAATTATTCTTGTTAGGGGTGCAAGCTCTACATGTATCAATTGCATTTCTGTGTCCAGAGTTTAGCTCAGTTAAAAGGTTGACTTCATGTTAGTACGTTTTTATCTTCATGCACCTCAGTCAGAGTACAAGTTCTGGTCACAAAAACTTGGAGAAAATCATACATACTGTCCTTTACCAGAGGAGTCCCTTCTCCTCTGTAAATTATGCTAGTTGTACCCTGATGATGCTTTATTTTCTACCAAAATCCCCTGCAGCAGTCCAGCTGGGCATTGGCTATCTTAGTTCAATCTCCTTTTCTCAACTAAATAGTATAAATGATAAGCAAATTACAGGTGGCAACTGATGTGAGAACTGAATGAATAACAGGGAGATGTGGTGGCAGTTTTTGGTTTGTCTGCCAGTTTTCTTGGCTTCTATACTCTTAGCCAGCAGAGTTAGCCTGTACAGTATATTAGCCTGTGTGGTATTTTTGTAAAAAGAAATGATCACATGCTGACATTTAAAAATTATGCATCTTTAAATGAAAAACTGGATTGCTTATTTCTCTTTTAAGAATTTGACACAAAGGTTTTACATTTATTATTGCAAAGATAACTGGAGCTGAGAGATTTTCTGCCTTAAACGGGGCATTTGCTGTCTCCATTAGTCACACTTCTCACCACTCCAAAGTGAGTCCAGATACTGAATCCTGGTCTCAACTCCTCTTCACAATCACATTACCCTGACCAAGCTTACTTAGTCACAACCTGCCTGACTTTATTAAGTATTTGAATTTGTAAGACTGATCACAAATAAATGAGTGCTCTGTGGACGGAGTAACATATTGATTATCTATTACTATGCAACAAATTACCCTAAAGCTCAGCATCTTCAAACAATAAACATTCATTATCTCACATAGGTTCTCTGAGTTAGGAATCTGGGATAGCTATGTAGGTGGTTCTGGTTTGGAGTCTCCCTTGAGATTGCCTTGATGTTATTGGCCTTTGAATCCTGACTGGGACCAGGGATTCGATTGGAAATGATTGATTGACATGCTGTTGGCTGGAGGTCTCTGCTTTTGTCTGTGTGTGTTCACCATCAGGCTGGTTGGGTATCTTGATAACATGGCAGCTGGCTTCGCCCAGAGTGACCCATCCAAGAAGGAGAGCAAGGAGAAGTTTCCTGTCTTTCATAACCTTGTCTCCACAGTTACACACCATTACTTCTACCTCATTGTACTTATTAAAAAGGTGTTACTAATTGCAGCCCATACTTAAAAGGGTCCAGGAAATTAAGCTCTACTTCTTCATAGGGGGAATAAAAAAGCATTTGTGAAACAATCTTGATTTGGGGGATTGAGGACTGATAGAAGTATCAAATAATTGCTGTATTTCAGCCTGGGCATTGCCAGATCCTTCTTTCTCTAACTTTAAAATTTAAAAAAAAAAATTTTCAATTTATTTTTTGTAGTAATCTAAGCCAAACTTGAAACCTCAAGTATTAAACTTTATAATCATCAAGGATTAAAAATTGGTGAAAAGTGTGTAAAGACATTTTAACTTAGTTGTAGGAAAAGCTTTCCTAAATCTTAGTGAAACACAAACGGAGTTGTTTACTATCTGTTGCCTATCTAGTACCTCTGGGGAGCTGTCATACACTTGTATACAGGAATTACTTCACAGCCCAATTATTCTTTGTTTTCTGGATGTACAATTTTAGTAGCACTCCAGGCAAATTTATTTTTAAACATTTGTAATGCAATCATCAATAATCCCCTAGATAGTGTTAGTTTGCTCTATTTTACTTTTCTATTTCCTTTTTATGACTATAATATTCATCCTCAGCAGGAAGCAGTCATCATCCTTTTCGCCATTCTCAAAGAGAAAGCGTCAAAGGTCAGGAAAAAGGAAAGGGAATCTAAGCAGAACTGTGAGTTCAGAGCTTTCCAGGAAACTTTGCAGACATTGCTCCCCACCTCTCTCTGTATTTTATACCCTTGAAGTGCTAGAGGTATTTGATACATCCAGTTTGTATGCTGGCAGTATAGACCTTAATAGAGTTGTCATGTCTACTTGTATCTTTAAGGGTTAATCAAATTGTAGTGGCATGGAGAAGTAGATGTGCATATCCATTCACCTGGTGACACTTTTCTGTGCAGTTTTGGGTTCTCATGAACAGCTGATGCAGTATCAGATTCATAACTATGACACATTACAGACATTATGATATCACCCAAATTTTTTTCCAATCTTTTCTGTTAAAATGAAGTACCTATTCCATTTTTTGACTCTTCATACCACTGAATTCTGTAAAAGATAAGCATTCACTTCCTAGTTAGAACAGGGTCTGTAGCATTCATATTAGGAGAAAAAACTTTAACTCTTAAATGTTTCTACAAGGCCATGAGTTTTATAACATAAATATGTTCTGTTATCCACTATATATTATACACTATGCATAAAAAATACAAAGTCACTAAAATTCAATGAGTTATATAACTTACTTTTAATAGGTTTCCTATAATTTATCAGGTTATTTTGTATTGCTTGCTATTTTGGGTTGATTTCAAAAAGTATAATGAAATTTAGTTTACAAAAACATGATGTAATTATTTAACCATTTTCAGAATCTGTTTATTTTTATACAAGTGGTATATGATATATAAAACGCACATAAAACAAATGTTCTTGTTTAATTGACTAGGCTGAACAATATATCATTTTGAAACTGTCTTATAGATATTATAAATATAAGCTTCTACTCTAAAATAATACAACTATTAGGTAAAATCTGTGTGTGTGTGTGTGTGTGTGTGTGTGTGTGTAGCTTCTGACCACACAATATGAGAAGAATGCCAATACAATAGTAAATGAGCAGCACAGGAATGGTCGTATGCTAGAAAGAAAAAAGGTTAATTTTTTTAAAAAGAGAATAAGAGAGATAAATAGAGAGGATTAATTTTATTTATTTTTCCATCTGGCCCCTGTTTCTCCAACACTTAGTTGTGTGTGGTGCTGTGGTTTGAACCTGGGTACTTGCACATGCCAGGCAAGTGCTCCAACTGCTGATCTACCACTCCAACCCTGGATAATTTTTTTTAAAAAAGGTAATTTTTTAAATATACAAGTTTAAATTTCTCATCTGGAAGAAAATTATTTTTAAAAAATCATATTTTAAATAATATTTTGGAAAAAATATTTACGAAAGTGAGAACTGAAGAGCAATTTAGAAAAAAAATTACAACAAAAGAAAACCCCTAAACCAACTGATGTAGAATTCCATCAACTCTCTGAAAATGTCTGAGAAGGATCGACTGGAGAAGGCCTGATGCATCAAATTAAGTAGCACAAGATTTCAAATTATACATTTGCATGGAACTTAACTTTTTAAGAAGTATTTCACATATACCTCCAAGTGATTCTCACAACTTTGTGACATAGATTCAATATCTGTATATTTAACTATAAAAACTGACATAGAGATCATTTTCACTTTTGATGATTAATTAATATATACTCTATTTCTCCCCTTCCAGGAAAAAAGGAGACTTTCATATGCAATAATTTGCAATATCTAAACTTTTCACTGTCATATATTTTTAATGATCAGAAATTAAAGATAATAAAAATATATTATTTGTGTAGAAAATGAAATTTCAAAATTTCCCATTAATATCAGCTTACTCATAGAATAGTAGTGAAAATCATTACAAAAAATCATATTAAATATTAAATATTATTTGGTCAAAGGGTCAAAATTATAGATCATAGAATATATAGAATTAAAAGTTCTAACATCTGCATAAATAAACTTCAACAATACATTCAAACCGACTTTTCATAAATAGTATCATTTTTTAAAGTTATCCTGACTATATCACAATATTAGAATTGCAAATAAAAAGTAATTTTTCTGATTTCCTGTAACAAAATGCAACTACTAATATTCTCTGTGGAATATTAATCTTCACTGGTCAATATACCCTGAACTTTAGCTTAGAGCCCATCACTTACAAAGTAAAAATACAGCCATCCTCAACAAAGAGGACTCCTTATTGATATCAAATTGTACATCTTTTCAAAAATGCAAACTATCTTTTTACATTAAGGTTAACATTTCAAAAATAAGCTTCTAATCACAATGTAGTAGAGATTGCTTATTTGTTCCAGGGAAACCAATAGCTCTCTTAGATTACTTATGTGTGTGCACCTTTATTTCCACAAGACTGAACAAAAGACGTGGAAACTAAACTCAAACCAGTAAAACCTCAACATTCACTCTTAAAGATAAGGAGGGATTACTAGGTTGGTGGAATAATTTCACTAATTTTCATTTGTTGGTCAAACCGATCTTGTTCCCTTGTTCCTCAGATTATCTATGGGGAGTAAATTCCACTTTATAAACAAAGAAAAGCCAGATTTGACTTCATTGTGTCAAGTACTCAAGGCCCTTACTCTGTAGAGCACTGCAGTACTGCACAGAAAAAAAAACATTTAAAAAAATACTAATCACAGTAGGCCTTTAAAAAAATACTAATCACAGTAGGCCAAGAATCAATCATTAATGTAGTACTGCTAGCAGCACTAAGCCCCTGATCTGGATAATCTCATGTGTCTGTTTTCTAAAGCTAAAAAAAGAAAAAGAAAAAAGAAAATTCTCATAAAGGTGTGCAATTTAAATGTGCTTTTTGTGTTAATGGAGCAGTAACTTTCCCAAGCTTTTAACAGGTCACAATTAATCAACCTCCAATCAATGAGACACATTCTAGCTATAGAATCATTATACTTACCCATGATAGTTAAGGCTGTAGCTTTTGTTAATTCTTCTTTCATTGACTCTATTACTTCTAAATTACCACCATCCAGGTTGCATCTATTTATGGTTCCATTTCCCGAACTGATCCAATAGAGCTTGTTTTCCACATAGTCTATCGATAGACCTGTAATTAAATTATACAACTTAAACATAATAGCAATCACTTGAATAGCGATATTCACTGAGCACCACTGGATTTGAGGGGGGAAATAAGTTGAAATCTCAGATCTTTGTCTTAAACGCAAGCAGTGAATAATAGGGAAATAGTGATTTGCTCTCCCAACTGACTGAGATAATTTTATAAGCACCTAACTCTTATGTCAGCTGATTATCAAAGTAATTTTATGAATTGAGAAGAATGAGAGTTCCATAAGGAGAGTAGCTACGAAATCTGTTTTCTCAGGACACACCTACTTTATTACTGGCATGCTCACCAAGATCATAGTCCAAATTATAACACCTCAGAACTACTGCGGAAGAGCACACGTGAAGGGGCACCTAGGCACAGGAGCATCAAACTGTTCCATTGGAGCTTACTCAGAGAATGAAACAAAGAAAGCCCAAATTATCACTTCCTTAAAAAAAATAAAATGAAGAAGGAAGGAAGCAGGGAAGGAAGGAAGGAAGGAAGGAAGGAAGGAAGGAAGGAAGGAAAAAAAGGAAAGAAGGAAGGAAGGAGAAGGGAGGAGAGAGGAGGGGAAAGGGGGGAGAGAAGAGGGGAGGGAGGGATAGAGAGTCAATTGGAAGTAACAACGTGAACATGAATTCAAATGCACTCAGAGAGGTTCAAACATAGCCTAAAAAATTTCCAATTATGGTGGGTCACAGGCCAGAGAGTGCCATAGAATTACCAGACCAGTTTTGTTTTTATTTATTTTTTAATTTTATTTTTATTAGTGCATCCTGGTTGTACGTAAAGATGGGATTTGTTTTCATGTATTCATAGATGCACACAATACAGCAATACAATTTGGCCAAAAACCCCACTCCCAGCACCCCCCACTTCCCTCCTCACATCCCCTGGCCCCTTGCCTATCTTTCTGGGAAACATGTTTATCCTAATATACCCAAGTATCCTGACATAATTCTTATACCTATGAAGCACATTTTTACACATGACAATAGTATATAAAATGACATATTTATAAAAGCTTGGGGTATACTTTGTTTTAACTCAGTTCCAGACCAGTGTTAATCCAACAAGTTTACATACTATTACAATTATTTCCTGATTTGAAGTATGTTTTGCTATTAGAAGTCTAGAAGATTCACCAGAAAAATCACAATGCATAAAATTAGACTTTGTAGGGATGTAGTTTTTAGATTATTTTTGATGACCACAGTGGGAAATTGGCTTATAAAAACTACCACAGTTATATTCCACGGCGGAATACCTTGAGGATCAGAGTCTGTTTACCATTCAATTTTTATGAGGGAAAGTCTGTGATTCTGCAGGTACCTAAGCCATCTTGATATATCTTTTCTAGTACAAGTCCTAGTTCAGATCACTAAACTTCTAATAAGAAATGGATTTTGCCTTTGGTTTAGTTGTCTGTTTAAAGCACATGATTCCCATCTTTAATTAGCAATAAAGAATAACAAAATTATAGATTATTGGCATGAAATATGACTTTGATATTTCTATTGTCAAATTTTTGCCAGGAATTGAATAAACATATTTATTTACAGAGAATTCCTGTAAAAATGTGTAGCTGATCTATGTCCAAGAGTGTTCCAAATTGCATCTCTCAATCAAGCCAAACCATCAAGAGAGCTGCATTTTCAGATTTCTGTGCGTTTGTCCCTCCCCATCCTCTTTGCTGAATTGAGCTTTGGCATTGTGCCTTTGGTTTGAATGAAAGGTGTTGTAAGAAGTAGACATGAGGAAACCCTGTTAGGCTTCCAGGGATACAGTGTAGGAAAGCAGTATATTATACCATGACCTCTTTATCCAAGGACCCAAGGGAGAAATTTCTTTCAGGGCTCCTTGCCAGGAAAAACCATATGTGGAAAATATAAAATTTTAACTGGCCATATTTCTCTCTTTGCTTTGGCTGCAAAGAAACTGAAGAGTCAGATTTGTGACCCATCACCAGTATTTGTAAAGGAAATGCATTTACTCTTTCAGCTTTACCGCTGATTTTGATAGACTAATGTATTATTTTCTTTCACCTGGATTATTAAAATCAATATTTTTGTCTATCCTTTGTTAGGGATTGTATTTGTTTAAGTTAACCTTAATCTCCTTTTTGGAAGAAGTGTGAGTTCACACTGAGTATGCCTAACTCCAAATTAACGTACAGTGTCAGAACCTTCTCATCCACCTAATACCCTGCAGTTTTTCTTCTCTAATTTATGCTACACAAAGCAGAATTAAACAGAGCAGGGAAGGTACAGAGTTTAGGTCAGAGATCCCCAAGGCCTATTACTCAACATCTTTGCTTTTGGAACACAAATGCCTGTAGGAAAGTGACCGTGATATAGTCAGTTTATTATTTTCACTACCTATGTGATGCCTGCAAGAGAGAATACAGTTCATAGCCATTGAATGAATGGAATATTTAATTAAGTCCATTATGAAAATTATAAATTGTCTCAAGGAGCTCACCCTAGTAGAGCTATGCTCAAAATAGATTGTTCTAATGGACTACTTAGAGACAGAGACTGTGACATATAGGGAGAAACAACAGTGATTCACTTGGTCCCTTCCAGTGTGACTTGAATTTCTACATCAGTTGGAAGATTGAATAGTTCTACGTTGACAGTTTTATAATTCACAGAATTAACATATTTAAAGTTTCTCTATTAACCTATATATGTTTGATAAATGTCACCTAGCACCCTCCATATATCTTTCTGCTATTAAATATATTATTTTAGAGGCTGGAGCAGTGCTCAGTGGTTACGGCGCTTGCCTGGCATGTGAGAGGATGTGGGTTCAAACCCCAGCAACTAATACACAACAAACTGCAGGAGCAACTAAAGCCACATGATAAACTAAATAAAAATTGATTTTGTCTTTCTAATTCTTGCTCTTCCTCTCTCTTAAGAAAAAAATACATTAAAAAATATATATTTCTTTAACCTTTGCATATTCTTGAGCACATTTATTATGTAGATTATAAAATAGAATTGCAATATTCCAAAAACAGACTATGAATGAGAAATTGATAAGATGATATATGCATATTTACAAGTGCATATCTTCCATCATAAGAGTTTTTTGCCTTATGACTGTCATATGCTAAAGTCTCATCAATACTGAAGAATTAACTATACATCTACTAAAATAATATCTGAAGTTTATCTGTTTTGCTAATATTTCAAAACATAAATAAAAAAAAACAGAGAACTAATAGCTATTTAATCCAATTGGAATTACTTATAATGTTAAGATGTTAATTCAATAGCCATGAGAAAATAGGTCAAATCTGAGCAAATTTGTAAAATTTCCTTGAACCTATGTGAATAAATACAATTATATCTGTTACAGGATTCTTAGAGGAGTTGAGATTTTAAAATATGAAAAAAATTATTATAGTATCTATCTAAAGAATATGCCCTAGAAATAAATAGTCTCATTCCACAAGACATATTTATTAATTTTTAATATCAATTGAATCTCATTTGCTCAGATAAGGAAATATAGACAAACCAATATGACAACTGAATACAAGAAGAATTCATCATCTAAACTGAAAAGTCTTTATTAAAAGGAAAATCTACTTTTTTGCTCATCTTAGTATTATTATAAAAACAGATTAAATTTATATAATTTCATTTTATATCCCTTACTTTAAGCCAAAGAATTTCCTTAATGTTATTTTATTTGAGCATTTTGTTTTAAACAGGCCAGCTTTTTTTTTTTTGAAACAATGTAATCTCCTAACATTATGTAGTTTTCATGAAACAGAAATAACTCCCAAATTGATGTAGGAAGTAGTTATATAATTGTTTTAAATAAGACAATTCAGCTATATATTACATGTTACCAAAAAAGAACACATTTTATATGTTGTTGCAATTAAAACTGAAGAGTTCATTTTATGTATAAATTATTTTTTTAAATGTCTCACAATCAGATCGGTAAAATATGCAGTATAGAATTAAAGTTAAAGTGTGTGTGAAGGTATTTTAAAAAGGAATTTTAAAATTGAAGCTTTTTAGAAACAGCAACTAATATTACATACCAAATTTTACTTCAAAATTTTCAGACTTAACTATAATGCCATTAAAAAAGTACTGATCCCTGTGTCCCACTTCCAGAACTTCTAATTTAACTGGTTTGGGCTGGTCCTAGGTATCAGAATTTTTTTTTCCAGTTCTCAGGTGATTTCATAATACAAAATTTAAAAAATTTCTTCTGATTATCTCATATTTTTATAATCTTTCAAATTTGATTTTTTAGTAAGTTCAACAGGTCTTTCAAATTTTGCAGTAAAGAATATTAGTATGGTGCGATCTTTGGGTAAAGGCAATGACAAATATTTACATTACATAGAAGATACACTGTGGACGTTAAGACACAGATTATTAATTTCAAATCCTTTGGAAAAGTATATAAATAATATCAAAGTCTTCTAAAATTTTTTGTCATGCAATTTTTCAAAAATTTAAGTACAAAACAAATTATTTGTCTTCTGGGTTTGTAAAAGTAGATACTGGCTATTGAAAATATATTTACCAAACAAACAAAAATGAGAATATATCAAAATATTCCATCCTGTATTACACCTTTAAAAGAATTATAATATTCTGGATACTACAAACTGGAGAGCTTTTCATGGTTCAGGGAAGGCCATGGTTATTACGGGGAAGAATTATTTGAGAAATATTGAATTTAACTCTGATAAAGGATAGTTACTCTGTGGGGAAAAGCATGCAGCCAACTGTCTACTCACTGTTTCCTCAAGAAATGCTTTAATACTCCTGAGAATACTTAAATTCTGTTAGTTAAATAATAAATGTACTAAGAAATCTAAGCATTCTCTCTGCACCATCCCCAAACTCTTTCTGAAGTGAACACAAATAACATGAGTTATCACCCTAAATGACCTTTGCTGTGTATTTCCGGCAGGCTTGTCCTGGCTAAGCCTCACTTCATCAGTGTGTGGGACACACAGAATGCACTCAATGAATATTAGCTATTTACTAACAGTTCTGGACTTTATATTTGCCTTTTAAGGTAAAATTGTACTTAAAAACTTGTAACTATCTCTCTGAAAAACCCTGTAAGTGATATATGCGAGATAAATTTAATTATCTTCATAATTACTCATAATATTTTCTTGGTTATAAAACAAGTGCATTAAAACTGAAACTTTTGTTCTGTGAAAAGTGATAAAAGATACGCTTCAGTCTGGGAGAAAATAAATTTAATCCATGTGTCAATAAAGACAACTATCCACAAAAGAATTATGGAAATACAAGTCTAAGAAGTTCAATTGGAGAATGGGCCAAATATACAAACAGAATACCCCAAAAACAAAGCACATGAGAAAAAAGTTCAACATCATAAGAAATTCTAATAGGAATTATGAGATATCACTGTGAACCTGTCAGAATGGCTAAAATAAAAAATTAGTGAGAACACTAAATGCTGATAAGGATGCAGAAAATGGGATTACTGACACATTGCTGGTGGAAAGAAAAATGGTAGAGCCACTCTGGAAAAGTATCTGTCAATGTCTTGTATGTCTAAGCATAGCATTACCAACGTACCCCACAACAGCACTCCTGGGAATTGAGTTCAGAGGAATGAAAATGTGTTTATAAAAAGACATGTACATGAATGTTTAAAGCTTTTAAGTAAAAAACTGTAATCATCTAGCATCAATTGGAGAATGGTTAAACTAACAGCACTACACTCACATTTTGGAATACTACTCAACAACACAAAGGATTGAACTATTGATACACAAAGTAATTTCAGTGACTCTCCAGAGAAATATGAGGAATGAAAAAAAATCTCCAAAGACTACATACTGTATGTGTCTGCTTATAGAACACTTTAATATGACAAGATTTTAGAAATGGCAGACAGACATGTGGGGAAGAAGGGGGTAAGTGGTGATGGCAGGGGGGAAGTAAATGAGGCTATCAAAGAGCAATGTAAAGGATCATGTGTTGTTGGAATTATTCAGGATATTGACCATGGTGTTAGATATAAGAACCTATACATGTGATAAAATTGCATAGACCTACATATAGAACCACACAAAAATGAGTGAAAGAAAACATGAAATCTGGATAGTATTATAATCAGTAACTACATTGTGGTATTTCACTATAGTTTGCATAATGTTTCAATTGGGGCAAACAGAATAAGACGCACATGAGAATACTCTGAATTATTTTTAGTATCTGGATCCAACTCTAAAACCATCTGAATAAATGTTTTCATCTTTTAAAAAATATTATTCAATGCCTAGTTGTGTATACTGCCCTTACCTTAACCAAATATATATTTTCCTTGAAATCACTCTTCTAAATTTGTCCTGTCTTACAATGGCATTGTCTATACACAGTTACTGGGCTAAATTCATAAATTGATTCTGTTGCTTATCTCATCAAGCCAAGATTTCAGAATTTTTCTATCCCTCCATATAAAAAGCTTTACAAAAAATATACCTAGCACTTGGTGATTGGCAAAAATTAGGAGACTCAAGAAAATAGCACATGTAAACAGGGCGGAAAGATCAGAATCAATCACAAGCTACTTCTGGAGAAGTGTTTTACTTTAAAAGTGTTCTAAAAGCTTTTTCTTTTTTTTTTTTTTTTTAATAGAGAGGAACAGTGAGAGAGAGAGAGAAAGAAAGAATCAATTTCATTTAATTTTTCATGTGGCTTTTGTTACTCCAACACTTCATTATATTCCTGGTGCTGGGGTTTGAACTGGTGTCCTCCTTCATTCCAAGCAAGCACTGTAACCACCGAGCCACAGCTCCCGTCCCTCTAAAAGCTTTAATACCTAAAGTTTTATAATTTTTCAAGACTCTAGTTTATTGCTTGAAAAGTAAAATAGAACACAAGACTTTTAAAAACACTGTTTTGTGCCATTCAAATATTTTATATTTGAAGTTTCTCACAATATAATGTGTTCTTCTTTGTAAGCTTTTCCCCTAAAATATGGAAAAATTCAGAGGTTTCTATATTTATCATAATGTTTCATGAATATTATTCCTAATTTTCCTTTCTTATAGGAAAAAGGAAAGCCCATTCTCCTTCCACCACGTCTTTAAAAATTAAGAGTATAATTTTTCCTTCAAGGTTCTGTTGAAGTTTCAAATACTACCTATTTGGCTACAACTGTCCCCTGTTTTCCTCCCCCAAAGAACTTGTTATTTTGTCTATGTTCACAGTGTCTCTATATGCCAGACTATCTTTAAGAACAATATTATGTATTTTTATTTTGTTTAACTATACTAAAGATCTCATTCAAAATCTGCAATTATCTATGACTTTTCCCTTCACTGGACAATGACCTTCATGAGGATGGGTCTGAAGGTTTTATTTTCATGGTTTAGTATCGAGGATCCACTTTATAACCATTTTTCAAAATAACATTTTATTGTACTTAACATTTGAAATCAGATGAAAGCATTATAAGTTTAAATTATTTACATATATATGTAATTATCATGTTAGTCTGTCTACTCATCTGGCTATTTTCAAAGTCTACTTAACACTTTCATTGATGTATATAAGCTTATATATTTAATGTGCTTCTACATAATAAAAATAACTGTGATTGATAGTTACATATATATAAATAATGCAACTACTTTATATTCAGTAAGGAGGCATATCCTGGAATTATTTAAATCTTATTTTTAAACAGAGACTTGACAGAATCTCTTAATGTGGTAAAAGGTGCTTGTGAATCTTACCCTTGAATATAGTTCAAAACGTACTAATATAGCACACAACTGGAATGATTAAGTAATAGAAAATGCTTCTGAGACTTTAAGGAGATGCACTTGAAGGCTAAGTAAACAAAAGAGTTTTTAAAAACTGTCATTACATTAAAACTACAAGGTAAACATAAGAGAAATAAAATATACAGTACACTATATTTTTAAGAATAAACAATGTAGGAACCCAAGGGGGGAACCATGGAATGGCATTGGCGTTGGCTTGCTCTGTCATTGTGCATTTGTTCTTGATTGTTTGATAATGATTCCTTCCTAATTTTAAGTCCATATTTAATGAATAAAAATGAGATATGCTATAGATTTGAAATATACACAAAAATTTAAAAGAAAAGAATAAGCCATGTAAAGTAATACTGATTGACAACCCAAGCAGCTGTATATGTGGCTTAAGGGATAAAATTCATAATATGAAGACATTTTAAACATGGAAATTGCTTATGGTAGTAAATTAAAATCTTTTCTTATGTAAACTGCTTCAAGCACTTAATGTATCCAAGACTGAGCAATAAATCTTAATTGAGAATATTTAGTTCAACAATGGATAACTGAAATGTTGATTTGTATTTAAGAGAAATAAAATTATTTAACCCCAAATGCTGAAGGCAGCAATTATTTAGTCTTTAGTGATAAACACTCATAAAATGCCAAGTTGAGAGTTTTGAAAAGATTATGATACATTTCAATTTCAAATATGTCACACATATGGATTTAACAGCAAACAAGCACAGAGTTGAGGAAGGGGACTAGGAGGAGGGAAGGGAAAGGGGAACAAAATTGACCAAATTATGTTGTAAAATCACATACATGTACAAATATGTAATGTCCCACTATTACATATAAAACATAAAACTTCTCTACCAAAAAAAATAAAACCAGCATACAAGCAAAGAAATTAGTGAATTACAATATGAAAATTCTGCAGACTAACGAAAGTCCAGTGGATCAGTGGCATAGCCACTTGAAACTAGCTTTTAAAGTTTCAGAAATAATTAATAGTGAAGCACAATTATCACAGAGGTGAAACTGGTTCTTGCATGTCCTGGCTGCTTAGAAAAGCTGACTGCAATGTCCTAATAGAACCTCCATTTCTCAGGGACCTGTGATTTGCATTTGTCTCTGTCCCGTTTTCCATGCTTGAAAGAGTACCAGGTTTATTTCCTGATCCTTGTTTGAGGTCAGGCGATTACTATTTGAAATTGGCCTCTCAGGTCGTAGTATAATAGTTAAGATTTAATAAGGCTTTGGAAGCAGATAAACTCGTATTTGAATCCCAACTTTAATCATGGGCAAATAATTTCTTTAAATGAGTTTCAGATTCTGAATATATAAAGGGAAGAAACCCATCCAGAACTGATAGCAGTGAGATGATTAATGCAAAGCATTTTGCAAGCATTCAACATACTATAAGCACTTAAAAAGCAGCCAATATAATTATGTTACTTTTGCTGCCATATAATCATCATTCTATGGTACGAGAGATCTTTCATTAAGTGCATGCATAGATGTGTGGCTTCATGGTGAAAACACAGGTACCATTAAAAAAAGTTACAGTTAACATTTGTTATGAGCAACTACTGCTCCAACTTCACCAAGTAGAATGTTGCTTTTTTTGCACATTCTGGGGGAAATAATCTGATTTCACCCATGAGGAAAAAATTAGCTGAGCTGATTTTCCTAATCGTCTAATTCTTTTTATGGAAATTGTTTAAGGAATGTAGTGGACAGGCAGTTTGAGCCAGAGTTCATTCACCCAGACAACCTCATCATCAAATAGTAATCAAAATAATTGATTGCAACAGAAATATAAAATTTAAATTACAAAGAAATGTAGTGATAAATATCCCTATGCATATAAGTATTTCATGGGTATAATAAACATGTGTAACTGCAAAAATAGATTTATTTTTTTCACATATTTATATATACTTTCACAATACTATAAAAGTCCATCTTCTCAAGTGATTAGTTTGAAAGAATCTTGTAAAGTGGGATTACCACAGCATGGATTCATCTACAAGTAGTCATCTACAAGTAGTCCTTGTGAAACTTAACCTTGATTGAACTATACATATATAGCAGTTTATTTTTACATATAAGATAAAAATATTTTGTACGATTGTTTATCACAACTTTAAATAGTCCAGAAAAACAAGGAAAAATAAATAAGCTTTAAAAATAGAGGACACTTTCTGAAAAACTTCAGTATTTTGTCTGGGTAAGTAAACAATATAAATTATTAAATGTATTTAAAAAATGGTTTGGACACACATAGTGAAATTATTACTTTAAAAAGAAATCATAGCCAGGTACAATGTCTCATGCCTTTAATTCCAGCTACTGAGGAAGCTTAGGTGGGAGAATCACAAGATCAAGGACTCTGTTCAAAAATTAAACAATAACAGAGTTAGGGGTGTCTCCGAGTGGAAGAGTCTTTCCCAGCATGCATGAGACCCTGGATTCATTTTCAGGACCCCCCCAAAATAATAATAATAGTTACTATGTAATATGGTTTTTATCTACTTTAATCACTACAACGTCTTTTAAAATGCAATTGTAACTAATAAGATTGATATGAATGAGGAATTACTGTAAAAATAATTTGATTTTATCTTTATTTCCTGTACTAAGAGGCCTGGTCAACATGAAGATAATTTGACCAATTCTACTTTTTTCTCTTCCTTTTTCATAAGATAAATCTCTGATTGAGGAGTTAATAAGAGCCAAATGGCTACAAAGTTAGACATGGGAGAAAGAAGAAACAGCAAGAGAAACAAATAGTGAGTTTAGAAATAAAATACTTTCAACTTTTTCTCCCTAGACATTCATTTATTTATTAGTAATCTAATTAATGTAATATTTGTACAACATAGTTTAGGGAAACAATGGTATAAAAATAAATGCAGTAGTAATTAGTTTCCTGCTCATCAGATGCATTGATTGTTTTGCAACATGAATCCATACCTACATCACCAATATGCATTTCTATTGGAAGTGTTCTTTCCAAATACCACACTGAGTAATTTTACTCAAACAAATAAATAAAATTTAGTTTTATTCATTCTTTAAGAATTTCTTGCTATCAGGTATGTAATTGTTCCTTTCATTGAACAAGTATTTACTGAAGATCCACTTATGTGTCAATCATTGAGTTATAAGTTGAGGAAACAATAATAAACTAAAAGATAAAGTTCCTGAGGTTCCTCTCTAATTGAAGAAGAGGTTACTCAAGTAATTAACACACAAATGGAAAATTAAAATAATGACATGAGCTAAAAGGAGAGATACATAGTTTTAAAGGTGTTTTATGAGACTTCAGCCTAGTTAGGAAGGTCAAAGAAGGATTCTTGAAAAAAGCAACACTTGGCTGATTAGATAAAGAGAGGTAACCAAATGAAGGAGATAGAAAACGTTTCTGGACAAAGTCATGAAAATGTAACATTAGGGGAAGGAACTTGATAATTAAGAGACAATCAACAAAGGGAAACAGGGTTAGAGTGGAAAGGCTTGGTTACACTGCAATTTCTTTCAGATTATAAACTCCGTGAGAAAAAGGTCAAAAACTCTCTTTCTTCCTTCTTTTTTACCTTTTTAAAAAATTACTAAATAACAATTACAAATAACAGTGGGATTCATTTTGATGGGATCATACATGCATGAAATAAAATTTTTGCTGTTTCAGTCCCCAGTATTTTTTCCCTTGTTTTCCAGTGACTGGTACACTACAGGAGCTCAAAAATATTTCCCCTTCTTCCTCAAGATCCCTACGTCTAAACAAACCATCATGTGGATCTGACCATGTTCCTTACCCTTTTTCACATTAAGATGAAAAACTGCAAAGAATTATATAGCACCTTCTTTGCATCATTTATAGTACTTAGCACAGCACTTCAAAATAGGAACTACTCTATCCATGGATTTAGATTTAATAAAAAGGGTTGCATATGGAGTTTCTAGTTTATCTTCTGTTACTTTTTAAAAATTCCAGAATGTGGATATCTCTGTGCAACTAGTTAGAAAATATTCTCAAATATTTCTTTTTCTCCTCCTTGGCTAAATAGAACACATTGTCACAGTTTACATAACAATCTATATCGAAATTACCATGTTAAGTTCAGTATAATACAGACATTTATCGCCTTCCATTCAGAAAATATAGAGGCTAAATTTTTTTCTACTTAATCTCTAATTAATCTCAATTTAATATAACTTTTATCTAGATTTTAGTTAAACATGTATGGAAATATGTTTAGATCAAAATACACACAATGGCTACACTTGCAATCAGGGATTCAATACAGAAAATTTTGTCATCAAAATTTGTGATTAATGTTATGTGTCAACCTGGCTAGGATATGATCCCCAGTTATTCAGTTAAACACTAATCTGAGTGTTGCTGTAGAGGTATTTTGTAGATATGACTAGTGCCTAAAATCAGTTGCCTTTAAGCAAGGATTATCATCAAAAATCTAGATTGACCCAATTCAATAAGTTGAAAGATTTCATGAACAGAACTTCAATATTCATGAAGAAATCTGGTCCATGGCTTGCAGTTTCAGGTCCTGCCTGACAGTTTGCAGTCTGTCCTTCCAGATGAGCTGTCCAAAAATTAGATGTGCCTGGCCAGGCTCTAGGAATTCATTAATCAAATACCTGCAACAAATCACACACACACACACACACACACACACACACACACACACACACACACACAACTGATTTTATCTTTGCTAGAATGCTGACTATTGTGGAATAGTGTTTTCTAGGCAATAGATGAAAAGAATACAGTGGTGTACAAATTTCTTTACAAAGGAAAATTTTAAAGAATTTTAAAATGTTAACAACAACAAAATAATCCATTAAACACAGGTTTTATTATATAAATGAGAATAAAAACCAAAACCATAGCTTATTATCCACCTTATTAATGTGGCTTTATTATTCTAATATCTTCAAAAAATATAACTTTATTATTGCAAGAAACTCTTGCTCCAGAAGATAAAGATTGTAGACAATATTGTTGCTCATTTCAGTATATTCCTGAAAGGTTCATCACCTTTTGAGCAAAAAAGCCCCTCAAGGCTCTTTCAATCATCTTTCCTGAAAACTTTGTTCTGTATTCACCAATCCAAAATTATTATATATTAATCCATACTCAATCCTAACCAACCCTCCATTTGAAGGACTTGCCTTAAACCAGACTTCAAAATCACAGTTACTATTTCAACTTTGTATTTTTCCTTCTAAGACACTACTTTAAGACCCAATCAGTTAATGCTTTATCTCTCCACTGTAGGCAAAAAGCTTAACTTTATCTAAACAACA
>PVKS010012274.1:0-54261 GCA_004027875.1 Aplodontia rufa
CCCCAAGAGCCCTCCCCAATTATCCACCCTTATCCCTCCCCCTCCCTAATTCCCAATACATCTCTACAAATGCCTTAGGTTGTATGTCCTTACACCTTTTCCAGATTACAACATGAGAACTGACCTCCTTTCTCATTGGCCAGGGTCTAGCTCCAGCCTCCACAGAAGAGTGAAGACATTTGACCCTTGGTTCTATGGGTTATGCTGATTTTACTCAGCATAATTTCTTCCATAGCCATTCATTTACCTTCAAAGGCTGCAATATCATTCTTAACATAAGATTTCCTAGTTTTATATTTCTATAAAATACAGACTAATTGCTAATATTCTATATGTTTTGTTTGATTTGATCCTGTGAAGTCTGATGAGATCCACTTTGTGATGACTGTCAATGTTTGTAAATGTTCTGTGTAAGCTTAAAAAATGTATATTCTGCCACTGCTGGGAGTTACACTTTGTGTGTGTGCATGCGTACGTCCATGTCTTAATTGGATCAAGTTTGCTGTAAGACTACTCATTTAGTGTTCATATTTTATCAGTCACTAAAAGAACTATGTTAAAATTTCCAAATGAAAATGATTTATTCATTGTCCCTTTAGTATTATCAAATTTTATTACTGATTGATTGACTGAGGTATTAGGGATTAAGCCTAGGGTACTTTACCCCTGAGCTACATCCAGAGTCCTTCCCTTTATTTTTAATATTGAGACAAGGTGTCACTAAGTTACAGAGAGGCTGGTCTCAAACTTGGAATCCTATTGCCTCAGCCTCCCAAGTAGCTGGGATTACAATTATGTGCGACCACACCCTATTGAATTTTTATCATTCATGAAGTTCTATGTGTATTTGGGTCTATTACATTTGCAATTTGTATAACATTTTCTAAACTTCTCTATGTACAATGTTTAGAAGAACTAACACAATCTTTCAGTTATTAGTTTTCTAATAAGTTTTAATATCTAAGTCAGCAAACTGCACAGTCCTTCTCCCCTACAGTTCTCCTGCAAAACTTTCTTGGCTGTTTTTCCTCTTATTTCTTATTTGAACTTCAGAATTAGCTTTTAGTAAAAACAATAACAACAACAACAAAAAAAGAAATTTTCAAATTGGATTTAGATGTATTTATAGATTTTAATTCAGGGAAAATTGAGAACTTTATCACACTGTGTCTCCCTGCATGCGTATTTTCCACTCAGGTCTCCGTTTTTTATCTGTAATAGAATTAAGAGATTTTTATTTATTGTTTTAATAGGTAGTATTGGTTTCTAAAGTTAGCTATGAATAAAATCAGTGCAAGTGCTAGCAAAAATGAAGATTCCCAGACCTATCCCAATAAATTTTGATTCTTTATTACTAATATAAAGTTCCGAGTGGTTTAGAATAAACTTTGAGAACCACTAGTTTATCTTATACTTTTGTTAGTTGTTTTTCTTGAGTATGGAACTTTTTGCTATTTTAAATGCTTTTCTTCTATTTTTGCCTTCTAACTGGCTATGCATATAAGACCTCTACTAATTTCTGCTTTTTGTTGTTTCTGTGTGGTTTCCAAAATACAAAAGGGAAAAAAAGGAGTATTTCATCAATTTAAGACAAATTCATTTATAGTAAAAGATCTGTTAACATTATATATAAAGTCATAGGGGTAGTTTCAGAGTTTGAATTTTTAATTGTATCAGCATTAATTTATTTTATGGAAATAATTAATCATGTATTCTTTCATACATAAGGCATAAATTTGGCCTTTTCAAGTTATCTACGGTGTCCTGCCCTCTCCCCTACTTAACTGCTACAGAGAAAAGACTATATCATCTTCCTTAACATTCAAAAAATCATTCAGCTTAAGGAATAGTTCCCCTACTATACTGGAAGTTAGCATCTATTATTATCTAGAAAAACTATTTCCAAGATAGAAATTTATATAGACTTCTAAATATTTATTTCATTCATAAATCTAAAAGCTTTGTGTATTACTTCTATTTTACATTTTTAAAAAAACTTTTAGTAAAAATTAGGAAACTAATAGCAGTCTATTTTCCCAGAGTGTCGTGTTAAGGATTCTTAGTGGAACTGAAATAAGCACAAGATGTTATACTAAACAGCAACAAATTCTATTTAATTAAAAGTATATAGGGGCTGGAGTGGTGGCAGCGTTTGCCCGGCATGCTTGAGTACGTGAGTTCAAACTCTAACACCACGTACACAAGGAAGTCTTGGAGCAATGAAAGTCACATGAAAAACTAAATAAAAAACTGTTTCTCTTTCTCTCTCTCACTGTCTCTCTCTCTTAAAAAAAAAGTATATCGTCGGAGTCTGGAGAAAAGATGATGGACTGACAGATTGACTGGTTTTTGCTCAGCTCTGTGAATGGAGGAAAAATCTCCAGGACAGCTTCCCCAACATAAGAGGGCTCCTCTGGAGCCATTTTGGTTGGCAGGAGTGAGTCAGCAGTTGGGAACAAGATACACAGCAATTGCGCCAGGACCCAGCCATAGTTCAGAGACTGAACTGGGAAGAGGAAACATGGGACAGGCCCTGCCCTCAATCAGCACAAGGATATTCGAGTTTGTGGAACACAGGAAACCTCGCTAATCTGGTACACCCCTACACCCTACCTGAAAGGTTCATGTGACAACCCAACAAGGGGTGGGAACAGAAGGATACCTCCGTACCAGTGCAAAAAGCCTGGATGGAGCTCTAAAGCCATCTCAAACTGGTACCTTCACGGAAACCTCTACCCTAAAAATTCCAACAGCTGGAGAATACCCAGGCCTAAACTTGAGAACACATGAACTCAAACCAAAAGTCCTTGTTAACAAAACTTAGGTGGATACTTAACTGCCCCTATTGTGTAACAGAAAGGAAACTCAGAAATTAGACTTCCAAATTTTCATCAAGAAAAATATTATTTCATTATTTTTTTACTTCATATATATATATATACATATATATGTATGTATACATGTATATATACATATATATACATTTTTTTATTCCTTTTTTTCTCTTTTATCCTCCTTTCCAGTTTTTGATGTGCACTTTATGGTCAACTAGATAAGTTTACAAGAACACATAAAAATACTGGCTGCTTTTTTTTATTTCCTGTTTGTTTGTTTGTCAGTCTGACTGTAGCTGCTGCTTTGTTTTGTTAGTATTTTCATCTTTCCATTCCTTTTCTTTTACTTCTCTGTTCTGTTTTCTTTGTTTCTCCAGCAAATCCTTCACATCCTCTATTTTCTCTATGTACACATTCAGACAATACAACCTCCTCTCTAACTTCCTTTTACTTTCCCCTCTCTCCCAGGCTTGTAATTAGTCTATACCATTTGACCTCCCATTATTAGTGCCCTATAACCATTATTGCCGTAAATGTCAAACTCATTAATTATTGTATGCTCTGAAGCCTGACATAGGGGATAGACAAACTCTATCATTGCCAAAAGCAATGACTAACACTAAAATTTGTTTCAGATATGGAATTTAAGTGTGGGTTATATTTGATACAAAATAACCAAATTAATACCATATATCATATGCATTGACTTTTTGAATTGATAACTCATACTAGCTCAGGGGGAGCTGAAAAATCACCAGGGTCGTTAGTAGAGCACAGGTTAGGGACAGGACTTCTGAACTCAACTTGTCCAACATCAACTCAACTCAAATTAGGGATACAACAAAATCCCTGATCCTACAACAAAGAAAGACCCTAAAGAGAAACAAATAGAGAGCTTAGACCAAGAATTTGCTTCAATTTAAGGAGTACAAAGAAACCTGAGCAGAACCCCACCCCATACCCATGTGTTCCCAGGACTCTGGATCCACCACATCAGATACATCGGTCTCCTAGAAGGATTTCACACACAAAAATCACCCAGCTACAATATACACCTGTCCGGTACAGAGTTATTGGGCCCATCCCATCACCACGAAGCTCAGATACCAGAACAGCACACAGATAGGTCCAGCCTGGCCTGACCCACTACCCTGGGACCCTACCACCCAGTGGCACACTCCTACTGCTTAGTTTCAACAATGCAGCTGGCAGACCACCAACCCTACCAAGTCCCAAGACCAAATACTGGAACCCAGATCCAAAGGTGTAACAAAATAAGGATCCAAGCAGAAACAGCATTCTGGAAGAAAGAGGTCACCAGAGCGGCTGGGTCAGACCCACTCCTTGACATGTGAAGAACTACCTGGAGACTGGTCTAGCATTCACACAGGGAACCCCAATTCAAAAATCCAAAAGAAGCTCTTCAAAGATGAACAATCAAACTAGAAGAGGTTCACCTCAAACCTACAACTCCCCTAGGAAGGAGTCCACAGTAAAGGACTAGGAGAAAAATCTAGAATAATGATCTGATAATGAAAAGAAACAATGAACTAAAATAATATTAATGAAGGGAATAAATTAGAAAACTCAACCATTGAGAAACTCTATCATCAAAGAAATAGACATATTCAAAAAGGAAGTAAAAGAGCTAAAATCTGCAGTCCATGACATGTGAGGAACCATGGAAGAATATAATAACACATTAATTTCTGTAAAAAATAGAATCTCAGCTATTGAAGAAAGAATTTCTGACAAAGAGGACAGGCTGAGCAAGCTTGAACAAACGTATGACAAACAAGAAAAACAACTTAAAGAACATAATCAAAATGTGAAACAACTCTGGGATGAAATGAGAAGTAACAATCTGAGAGCAATTGGGATAAAAGAAGAAATTGAAACATAAACAAATGGTATGAGGAACATCTGCAAGGAAATTGTTTAAAAAAAAAAAAAGAACTTTTCCCATATAAAAACAGACTCAGATATGCTCATACAGGAAGCTTTCAGGACACCCAACAGGTCTAATCAAATGAGAAACTCACCAAGGTACGTCATATTCAAAATGTACAACAGGGATATCAAAGAAAGAATATTGAAAGCAGCAAAGGAGAAATGCCAAATCACATACAGAGGCAAACCAATAAAAATTACATCTGACTTTTCAGCCCAGACTCTGGAAGCAAGAAGGTTATGGAAAGAAATCTTTCATCGTCTGAATGACCACAATATGCAGCCTAGAATACTATACCTGGCAAACCTCAGCTTCATACTTGAGGGAGAAATAAAAACTTTTCATGCTGAGATCAAACTTGCAGTATTTGTGAACAGAAAACCAGCCATACAAACAATCCTCAAAGATACTCTCCAGATAGAAGAACAAGCAATCAATACTCAAAACCCACAAAGGACATTTAATAAAGGTATATCCTATCAATAACCAACCAAAATAGCACAGAACTTACTAATAATACACAATGATTATGAAACACATATACACGTCTATTATAACACTGAATGTGAACAGTTTAAATGCACCACTCAAAAGACATAGATTAGCAGACTGGATCAAAAAACAAAGACCAATAATATGCTGCTTACAAGAGACTCACTTAACAGTCAATGACATCCACAGACTAAGGGTAAAAGGATGGAAAAAAAAATCTACCATGCATACGGCTCAAGAACGCAAGCTGATGTCACAATACTTATATCTAACAAAGTAGATTTCAAATATTAAATTAAAAGAGGTAAAGAATGTCACTACTTAGTAGTTAAAGAAACCCTACAACTGGAAGATATAACCATAGTACATATACGCTTTCCAAGTAATAGTGCTCCCAACTATGTGAAAAAATTACTTCATGACATAAAACCACTTATGGACCTCAAAATAATAATACTGGGTGAATAAACATTCCTCTGTGGCCAATAGACAGATCATGAAAACAGAAAATCAATGAAGAAATCTCCAGCCTAAACAACTCCATAAATCAAACAGACTTAACAAAAAACACACATATTCATGGAAATTAAACAATACATTATTAAAAGAAGAATAGATCCAAGAAGACACGAGAGTACAAATCAAAAAATCCTTGGAAGAAAACGAGAATGAAGACACAACATATCGAAACTTCTGGGACAGCATGAAAGCATTCCTAAGGGGAAAATTTATAGCACTGACCCCACATTAAAAATCAAGAGAGATCCTAAATAAATACATTCATGCTCCACCTCAAATCCCTACAATAGGAAGAACAAACTAATTCCAAAGCCAGCAGAAGACAGGAAATAATCAAGATCAAAGCTGAAATCAATGAAATTTATGAACAAAAAAGCAAAAAAGGAATTAATGAAAAAAGCTGGTTCTTAGAAAAAACAAATAAAACTGATAGACCACTAGCCAATCTCACTAAAAGAGGGACAGAAATGAAGCAAATCAATAAAATCACCAATAAAAAGGGAGCGATCACCACTGACCCCATGGAAATTCAACACATTATAAGATCATATTTTGAAAAATTATACTCCTCTAATTAGACAATATGGAAGACATGAACAAATTTCTAGACACATACAACATCTCTAAATGGACACAAGTCAATACTGAATTTCTAAGCAGCCAAATAACAGGCACCAAAATCCATACAGCAATTAAAAGTCTACCAAAGAAGAAAAGCCCAGGACCTGATGGTTTCCCCACAGACTTTTACCACACTTTTGAAGAGCTAACAACTCTCCTCATAAACCTATTCCAAGAAACTGAAAAGAAGGGAACTCTCCCAAGCACGTTTTATGAAGCAACCATAACTGATACCAAAACCCAAAAAGGACAAATTAAAAAAGAAAACTATGGAACAATAATCACTGATGAACCTAAATGCAAAAATCCTTAATAAAGTTCTAGCAAATTGTATTCAAAATATATCAAGAAGATAATTCATCATGATCAAGTGGGCTTCATTCCAGGTACGCAAGGATGGTTCAACACATGCAAATCAATTACTGTAATCCATCACTTAAACAGAATTAAGGACAAAAACTATATGATCATCTCAATTGATGTAGAAATGGCCTTTGATAAAATTTAGCACCCTTTTATGGTCAAAACTCTAGAGAAAATAGGAATCAAAGGAACTTATTTAAATTATGTAAAGGTTATATATGCCAAACACCTCGGCTTATTTAATACTAAATGGAGAAAAGCTGAAAGTATTTCCACCAAACTCGGGAACAAGACAAGTCTGTCCACTCTCACCGCTTTTATTCAATATATTTCTTGAGACCCTAGCCAGAGCAATCAGGCAAGAGAAGGAAATCAAAGGGATAATAATTGGAAGAGAGGAAGTCCTTTACTTGGAAGATCCAAAAAACTCCACCAGAAAAAATCTTGAACCTATAAACAGATTTGGCAAAATGGCAGGTTACAAGATCAATACCCATAAATCAATAGCATTCCTATACACTAACAATAATAGTGCAGGAAATCAGGAAACTGGTCCCATTCACAATATCCTCAAAAAGAATATTTGGGAATTAATCTAACAAAGGAAGTCAAAGACCTCTACAATGAAAATTATTGGACACTGAAGAATGAAATCCAAGATGATCTGAGAAGATGGAAAGATGTTCCGTGCTCTTGGTTAGGCAGACTAAATATAATCAAACTGGCCATTCTGCCAAAAGCTCTTTATAGATTCAGTGCAATCCCCATGAAGATACCAATGTCATTCTTTACAAACATAGAAATAGCAATTTTCAAATTCATTTGGAAAAGAAGAAACGTAGAATAGCCAAATCATTACTAAGCAAAGAAAAATGAAACAGATGGCTTTGCTATACCAGATCTAAAACTATACTATAGAGCTGTAGTAACAAAAACAGCATGGTACTGGTATCAAGATAGGAATGAAGACCAATGGAATAGAATAGAAGAACCTGAAACAAACCCACAAATCTTTAAACATATGATCTTTAACAAAGGGGGGGACAAAATATAACAGGAGGAGGGACAGCCTATTTAATAAATGGTGCTGGATGAACTGGACAGCTACTTGCAGAAAGTTGAAATTAGACCCTTATCTTTCACCTTGCACAAAAATCAAATCAAAATGGATCAAGGAACTAGGAATTAAACCAGCTACCATGCAACTGCTGGAAGAAAAGTTAGGACCAACACTTCAGCATCTGGGAGTAAGCAAAGACTTTCTCAACATGTCTCCTAAAGTGAAGGAAGGAAAGTCAAAAATCAGTGATTGGGATGTCATAAAGCTAAAAAGCTTTTGCACTGCCAAGGAATTGATCAAAATTGTCAAGAGACTTCCTACAGAATTGGAGAGAATCATGGCCTGTGATTCTTCTGACAAGGGACTAATATCTAGAATTTACAAAGTCCTCAAAAATCTCAGCCTCAAAAATATAAATAACCCAATCAATTAATGGGCCAAAGAGCTATACAGAAACTTCTCAACAGAGGACACTGAAGAAGCCAACGCATACATGAAAAAGTGCTCTAAATCACTAGTAATCAGAGAAATGCAAATCAAAACTACATTAAGATTTCACCTCACTCTAGTCAGATAGGCAAAAACTGAAGAAAATAAACAATAATAGATGCTGGAGGGGTTGTGGAGAAATAGGAATGCTCTAGCACACTGTTGGTGGAACTGCAGGCTAGTACAGCCCCTCTGGAAAGCAGTGTGGAGAATCCTCAAAAAATTAGGGATGAATCCACCATATAATTCAGGTATTCCTCTCCTGGGTATTTTTCCAGGGTATTTAGAATCAGCACATTACAGCGACAATGCAAAATCTATGTTCAAAGCATCTCAATTTACTATAGCTAAATTATGGAACCAACCCAGATGCCCCTCTCTGGATGAATGGATCCAGAAACTGTGGCGCATATATATACATATATACCATGGAGTTCTACTCTGCAATTAAAACAATGAAATTACAGCCTTCAAAGGTAAAAGGATGGTAATGGAAGAAATCATGTTGAGCAAAGTTAGCCTAACCAAGAGAGTCAAGGGTCGAATGTCCTCACTTATGTGTGGAGGCTGGAGCTAAACTCAGGCCTGTGGAAAGGTAATCAATCTCACGTATTAGACTCAGCAAAGGCGTACTAACACGTAATCTAGGGCATTCATAGATATGTATCAGGAAGGGGGGGAGGGGGCTGACTGAGGGGGAGGGAATATAGGGAGGGATGTAGGGGATAATCCTGATTTAAAAATATATACATATCATATTGTTACTTTGGATACATTTTTGATTATACAACTAAATTTCTTAATAAAAAATAAAAAAATAAATACTGCATAAAAAAAGTACATAGTCAAGGTTGACATTGAAGCCATTCCCTTAATAAAAAGTAAAAATGGAGATTTGAAGACCTTAGTTACACTGTATGGTTAAAAAAGAAAGAAAGAAAGAAAGAAAGAAAGAAAGAAAAGAAAAGAAAAGAAAAGATAAGATAAGATAAAAGCAAAATTGGAGACCATAAGATGACGTATAAATGGAAGGCTCCACTTATACTTGCTCTATAAAGCAGGAGGTGAACAGCAGGAGCATTTCCTTTCTGCAAGGTGAGTGAAGGACAAATGTCACTGAAACTTAAAGAATGTTAGAGATTCAGACACTTGCCTACATTAATCAAGGAAGAAAAATCACATTGGGGCCAGGAGGCTGAAGGCCGCAAGTACCAACACAGCAGTGGTAACACTGTAGGCTCAGCACAGAGGGAGGGTAAAACAGAGAAATACATGAAGGACAGATCTCACACAGAGAACCCTGCGCTCAAAAGGGCTTCCAGTCCTTGGCCGAACCCAGGATCTCCACTAGTGCACATATGATACATTATGTTTCCAAACCAGCCCCAAAGAGCCATGCAGTCACCATCTTGAGGTGGCAGGGCCTCCAGGAGCCAGGGAATCTTAGCAGGCAGCTGCACGACCCTAGAAGGAGCCTGCAGTGAGAGCTAGGGGGTACTTAAGAAAACAAGTAGAAAACAAGCATAAAAGAGGCACAGAGGATACTTTATCCAAGGTGATTCAAGTTGTAAAAGTGAAGGGAAGCCAAAGATGCTACCTTCTCCTTTGGGTCTGGTGGCTCATGTAACCAGCTGAAGTGGGTCAGTTATCTGAACAAATAGGTGCAAGTATGCTCAGGGACTAAGCCCACAAAGTCCAGAAAGGCTGCGATCTCAGGAAGCAGTGACAGTGAGGGACTGCACCCCCACTCCATGATAAGAATCCTGGAATTCTACTAGGCTCTTGGGTTGTGTACATCTAACCTCTCCAAAATCGTCACAACCCAACAAACTCTGAGGCCTGATTAGACCTGAGTCCAGACAACCTGACTTCCACTCTTGGAATCCTACATCAACCTCACCATGGGAGTGCTTTGATAGGGGTTCCCAATTGTGTGCACAAAACTCCAGCCAACAGTGACCATTTACTCCCATTGTCTATTTTAACCACCTCAGTGGGTGTAATCTTCTCAACTTTTCAAGGAAATGTTCCCCTGACTCCCTTCGGTTTCCTTTCTTTTGGTTTTTTCTCTTTTGTTTTTGTGAGTGTGTTCTTGCCGCACTGACTGGTTCATGGACACATACGTATTGCTTATTTTTTTTCCCTTAACTTTTAGCATTTTTTTAAATGTAGATTTTTTTCTTATCCTGGCTTAGGAGGGTTGGGTTTTTGGATCACTGTATTTTGCTTTTGTTTTATATTGTCTCTCATTTGTATGGTTATCCTGTTCTTCCTTTTATCCTTCCTTCTGGTAACAGCCAAAGTCTATTGCTCTCCCTTTCACTCTTCCATTACTTTGCTACCTCTATTTTTCTACTTTCTATTTAAACCATCAATCCTACATCTCCCTGTTCATGCTCTGAAACTATAAGCTCCTCTCTACCATTTGTTCACATTTTCTTTTCTTGTAATTGTCTATATTCTTAATATCCTCTAGCTCTCATTGGTTTATACAACTCAAGCCCCCACCATTAATGCTGTTGTAACCACTACTGTGGAAGCCAAAGTTGATACCTGTTGTCTATTTTTTAAACCATATAAAAATGGTGGTTATACATTGTTTTCACCACAGGCAGTTAATGACCCTACCAATTTCTGTCTTAGGTGGCAATTAATATTGCAGTAGTCACAGCAGGAATTAAGTATTCAGTTTAATGCTGTATATTGTTTGCATTGGTTGTTGCTATTGCAACATTTTTCATGAGATGCTGGGAATCAAAAGGGACACTAAAAGTTCACAGATTTAGGATTCTGCTGCTGAATTCAACTTTCCCTGTCAGTACTCAACCCAAGGAGTATTAAAATACCAAACCTGGTAATCCTTCGGATAGAAAAGAACATAGAGATGCAAACTAAAGGCATAAAGAACATTTTCAATGAGATAGTTGCAGAAAATTTCTACCATATCAGAAATGATGGACTTGTACACTCAGGAGGGATATAGGTCTCCGAATAGACCAAATCAAATGAAGAATTAACCAAGACACTTCATATTCAAAATGGATAACAAGAAAAAAAAAAAAAAGGAAAGAGTGTTAAAAGCTACAAGAGAGAAACATCAAGTCACGTTAAGAGGCAAATCAAGGATCACTTTTGTTTCTTGGCTTAGACCCTAAAAGCACGGAGGGCCTATAAGGAGATACTTCACTCACTGAAAGAAAAGAACTGCTAGCTAAGGATGATACACCAAGCAAACTCCATTTCAAATTGACAGAGAAATAAAAATGTTTCACAAGAATTAACTAAAAGCATTCATTAGAACAAAACCAGCACTACAAAGATTCCTCAAAGACAAATTTCACAGAGGAACGAAGAAACAATTCCCAAAGATCACAAATAGAGGAAGTTCAATAGTAGTATATTCAGCTAAAGGTGAACAAAACCAGTAAAAATTACAGCAAAAAACCCCAATGCTAGTAAACTACAAAAAACATATCCACACTAAAACTGAGTGTTAATGGTCTCAACTTGCCAATTCAAAGACACAGATTAGCACAATATATCAAAAAGCAAAAATCCAACAATATGCTTCTTACAAGAGACTCATCTTAAAGTCAGACATCCACAGGCTGCAGGTAATAGGATGGAAAAAAGTTTTCCAGGCATATGGTTCAAGAAAACAAGCAGGAGTAGCAATTCTTATATCCAACAAAGTAGATTTCAACCAAAAATTAATCAGAAGAAACAAAGAAGGATACTACATCTTTTTAAAGGGAACAATCTCAAAAGAAGATATAACCATCATAACATTCATGCCCCAAATATCAATGTACCCAACTACATAGAAAAAATATCAAACTCCCTGTAGATCCCAACACAATAAAACTCCAGGACTTTAATACACCTTTATCACCAATAAAAAAAAGTCACCAAAACAAAAAAATCATTAGTGATATCTCCAACCTAAACAAACACTATAAATCAAATGGACTTAACAGACATCTAAAGAATATTATATCCCTGAAACAATTGAATTTAACCTTTTCTCAGCAACACATGATCTTTTTCCAAAACAGATTATAGTCTAGGTGACAAGGGAAATCTTAGCAAATGCAAAAAAGGTGATATAATCCCATGTATACTATTGGATCACAATGGAATGATGCTACAAATCAACATCAAGAAAAATAACAGAAACTACATAAATATATGCAGATTGAATACTACTCTCTTAAGTGAAGAACTCATCAAAATAAAATGAGCAGAAATCAAGAAATGCTTAGAAACAAATGAGAACACAGATACAACATACCAAAATCTCTGGGGCAGTATGAAGGCATTCCTAAGAGGAAAATTTATAGCACTGAGTGCATACATTAAAAAACTAGAGAGATTCCCAAATAAATTATCTAATGCTCTAGCTCAAGTCCTTAGAAAAAAAGAACTAATCCCCAAACCAGTAGAAGACAGGAAATAATCAAGATCAGAGCTGAAATCAATGAAATTGAGAATTAAAAAACATACAAAGAATAAATGCAACAAAGATTTGGTTCTCTGAAAAGATAAATAAAATAGACAAACCCTTAGCCAAACTCACCAAAAGAATGAAAAGAAGAACATCAATGAAAACAGAGATGAAAAACAAAAGATAAGGGTAGAGTGATGGCTCAGCAGTTACGGTGCTTGCCTGGCATGCTCAAGTACACAGGTTCAAACCCCAGCAGCATGTACACAATGAAGTGTTGAAGCAACAAAAGCCACATGAAAAACTGAATAAAATTGATTACCTCTCACTCTTAAAAAAAAAAAAAAAAAAAAAAAAAAAAAAAAAAAAAAAGGAAATCACCACAGACCCTTCTGAAATCCAAAGGAACCTATTTCAATAACTTATGCTTCTAATAAACCTGAAAATCTGGAAGATATGAACAAATTTCTAGACACATAAGACCAACTCAAATTGATTCAGGAAGATTTAGTAATCCTACAAAAAAAAACAAATACCAAGCAATGAAATCAAAATAGCAATTAAAAGCCTCCCAGAAAAGAAAAACTCAGAACTGTACAGATTCTCAGCTGAGTTTTACCAGACCTTTATAGAAGAATTAATACCACTATTTCTGAAGTTATTCCATGAAATTCAAAGGGACAAAACATTCTGAAATACATTTTTATGAAGTAACATAACCTTGATACCAAAACTCGACAAAGATATATCAAGGAAGGGAAACTACAGACCAATATCCCTGATGAAAATAGATGCAAAATTCTTAAATAAAATTTTAGCAACCCACATTCAGAAACACATCAAAAAGGTAATACATTATGATTAAGTTGGTTTCATTTCAGGGATGCAAGGCTGGTTCAACATACACAAATCAATAAATATGATCCATCATTTAAACAGAATTAAGGACAAAAGCCACATGATCATTTCATAGACAGAGAAAAAGCTTTTGATAACATCCAACACCCAATCATGTTAAAAAAAAAACAAAAAACTGGAGACACTAGGGATCAAAGAAACTTAATATTGTAAAGGACATTTATGACAAACTCATAGCCAACATCACACTAAATGGAGAAAACATAAAAGCATTTTTAGCAAATTCAGGAACAAGACAAAGCTGCCTATACTCGCCATTCCTATTTAATATAGTTCTTAAATATTAGCCAGAGCAACTGAAAGAGAAATGCAAATCAAAGGAATATGAAGAGGAAAACAAGAAGTCACACTATCTCTGTTTGCTTATGTTATGATCTCTACCTAGAAGACACAAAAAAACTCCACCAGAAGACTTCTAGAACTTATAAATGGATTTAGCAAAGTAGCAGGATACAAGATCAATACCCATAAATCAACAGCATTTCTATATACCAACAGTGATTCAGTCAAGGAAGATATTAGGAAAACCATCCCACTCACATTAACCTCAAAAAATAAATAACCAAAAAAAATACTTGGGAATTAATCTAACCAAAGAGGTAAAAAGAGCTTTATAATGAAAATTATAAGAAACTGAAGAAAGAAACTGAAGATTTGAGAAGATGGAAAGACATCTTACATTCTTAAACAGGCATAATTAATACAGTCAAAATGTCCATTCTGCCAAAAGCATAGATTTAATCCAATCCCTATCAAGATACCAAAATTCTTAAATTCATTTGGAAGAATAAGAGACCAATAGCCAAAGCAATGCTAAGCAAAAAAAGCAAAACAGGAGGCATCACACTACCTGACCTAAAATTATATTACAGAGTTGTATATAATAACAAAAACAGGATAGTATTGGTATCACAATAATCAAGACCAATAGAACAGAAGACATAGAGAGAAATTCACAAATCTTTAGCCATCTGATATTTGACAAAGGTGGCAAAAATATATCTTAAAAAAATGACAGCCTTTTCAACAAACGGTGCTAGGAAACTGAATATATATACGTACAAAAATTAAATTAGATCCTTATTTCTCACCCTACATAAAACCCAAATCAAAATAGATCAATGACTTAGGAATTACACCAGAAACCTTACAACTGTTAGAAGAGAAAATAGGGTCAACACTCTATCATACAAGAGCTGGTACCAATTTTCTTAACAAGAACCCAAAGCACAAGAAATAAAACCAAGAATCAATAAATGAGATGTCATTAAACTAAAAAAGCTTCTGCACAGTTAAGGAATCAATGAAGACTTTGAAGAAAGAGTCTACACAATGGGAGAACATGATGGCCAGCTACTCCTCTCACAAAGGACTAATATCCAGAATATGCAAAAAACTTTAAATCTTAATACCAAAGAAACAAATAAACCAATCTTAATTGAACTAAACAGAAACTTCTCAATAGAAGAAACACAAAAGGCCAATAAATATGCAAAAAAAAACTGTTAAACATCTATAGTGATCAGAGAAATGCAATTCAAAACTACATTAAGATTTCATCTCACTCTAGTAAGAACTGGCAAAGATCTAGAATACAAACACCACATGCTGGAGAGTTTGTGGGGAGAAAAAAACTCTTGTTCTTTGTTGGTGGGACTGCAGACTAGTACAACCACTCTGGAAAGCAGTATGGTGAGGCTTCAAAAATTTAGGGATGGAATCACCATATTACCCAGCAATTGCACTCGTGGGTATTTTCTCAGCAGATATAAAATCAGCATACTATAATGACACAGTTACATCAATGTTTATAGCAGAAAAATTCACAATAGCTAAATTATGGAATCAATCTAGATGCTCATCATTAGATGAATGGATTAAGAAACTGTGGTATGTGTATGTACTACATAATGTTCTACACAGCTACTAAAAAGAATAAAATTATGGCCTTTGCTGGTAAATGGGTGGAAATTAAGAAAATCATGCTACGTAAAATTAACCAAACACAGAAACTCAAAGGTCAAATGTTTTCTCTCATATGTGGAAGCTATAGTAAGGAAAAGAAAAGATATACAAAGATCCATCAAATACCAGCTGATGAACTAAAGGAAGCCTAGTAGAGTAAAGGAAAGAGAATGGAAAGGAGAGGAAGGAAGGGAGGGAAAAGAGGAAGGCAATGGGGAGATATTAATATTGTATAGTATACATTGCATATCTGAGATACTAAATAGTTCCCATGTAATCATTAAAAATCAGAAAAGTAAAAGAAAAAAAAACTAAAATCAAAGAGAGATCAGTAGAGGAAAGGGACCAAGGAGAAGGGAAGGGAGGAAGTCCTAGGGATGGAATGGGGCCAAAATATATTGTTATAGTGTGTGCATGTATGAATGTATAATAACAAATCTCTTCATTATGTACAACTGTAACGCAATAACAAATTTTAAAAAAAGGAAAAATCATTTACAGAGAGCTGAACTTCTACCCCAAAGACAAATTATAATGTTACCTGCATAGTCTGGAAAGAAAAATCTTCTTGTAAGAACATCTTAATGTGAGGAATCACACCTTTTGGTAGAGTATTAATTGCATTTAATAATTTCTTCACTTCTAATAGAAGGTTAACAGGAACAAGACCAGTAGGTATGTCCTTTTTCTGTTTATCCTACAAGACATTCATTTATTAAAAACAACAATTATACACACTCTCATTTACTCTAGCGATAAAACTATTGAAGACTTTCTCTACTGTATGTAGGTCATTCTGACAGACCCACAAAATGCAAGTAATAATAAGATATTCTCGCTATTTTCTAAGCAATTAAGTGAGACCCTTCTCAAAATAAAAAATTAAAAGGACTGAGGATGTTGCTCAATGGTAAAGTACCCCTGGGTTTAAACCCCAGTATCAAAAAGAAAAAAAAATTTACAATATTATATATTCTATATTATATGAAAACTGTATCTATAATTTTTGATATATTACATGACTGATTTTAAGTTACCTAACCTATAGCAATTTGAAAGTGAATAAAATTTCAAGAGTTAAAATTGCAAAAACACAAATAACAAAAGGATGACTATGTTAATCTACTCAAGGCTGGGTAAATAATAATATAATAATCTTTGTACTTTGAGAATTGATTTTACAACTCTTCGCTCTCTCTCTGCTTTCTGATTGTCATTTTCTGAACTGCTTTTCTCCACCACACCCTTCTGCCATGATGTTCTGCCTCACCTCAGGCCCAAAGATACACCATCTATATCCATCAACTATGCTTTACATTTTAAAGTACTTCATACATGAAAATATCTAAAAAATTGGAAAAATGTTAATAATTTGCTAAATCTCTGTGAAAAGTATAGTATATAGATATTCATTGGACTATTCTTTCAACTTTCCTATAGGCCTGAAATTTTACAAAAAAAAAAAAATCCACAAAATAATCAGAAAACCTCTGTAAATAATGACCACTGTCAGTAGTGCATTTATTTCAAAATAAAAGTTAATTCTATAGTCAGAAGTCACTGCATAATCATCTGATACTAAGCAACAAACTTACAAACAAGGTAGATTACAAAGATTACACCAGAATAAAAATTTCCCAATAGAAAATGGTATAAACCTCATGCCTGTTAAATACTTAAATAATATTATCAGTACAAATTTAATATTTTTAAGTTGTCAAAATATTTGATGCTTGATACATTTTTAAAGTGATTTTACCTCTAAGACAAATTCAGGTCAATGTCCACCCTTCCTTGCTTTTTGTATTCCTAATTCTGTATCTAGAAAAGTTATTTTCTGAATCTAATCCCTCTGGTTCTTGACTTTAATCAACTGTACAACCACAGGGACATTTACACATACTGTACTTTCTGCAACACTTTTATAGTGATAAATTTATGAAGATAAATACTATGATCATTTTATCATTTTCACCTAAGTTACTGTAAAACATCTGCAAACTTTATTCACAAGTGGACATCAATTATTATATAAAATCAGGTGAGGAAAAAAATCTACATGGAAGGTGAAAACAAAAAAACACAATAAAAGTAAACTTTCAATAAATATTACATATGGTATTTAAATAAATATTTTAATCTACTATAAAGTATAAATCATCAGTAATTAAAAAAACTTATATTAAGGTATAATTTGGAATTTTCCTCTCATTTAGGCCTAGAAGTTTTAACAGGGAAGATAACAAAAATAAGGAAGGAAAGCAACTTCAGAAATAATTCAGCAAAACTTTTTAAATAATTTTTTATATGTGGATGTGTTTACGGGTGTGCATTTGTAGTTTCATTTTCCTCTCAAAAGACAAAAATGAGGTGGCTGGGGATGTTGCTCAGGGTAGGGCACTTGCCTAGCATGTGCTGATCACCAGCACCACAAAAAAAAAAAAAAAAGAAAAAGAAAAAGAAAAAGAAAAAAGAGTGAATTCTTTCTTTCTCCAGAATTGAAGATCAAACCCAGAGCCTCATGCTATGACAAGTGCTTTGCCACTGAGCATATATCTCCAGGCCTTTTAATTTCTTATATTTTGAGCAAGTTTCTCACCAAGTTACTAAGACTAACCTTAAACTTGCAATCCTGCCTTCACCTCATTAGGACTACATATGTGAGATACCAAGCCTGGTTACAAATGAGCAGTTTCTTAAAACTGACATTGAGATGCTTCTGGGAGACTCAATTCAATTTTCTACTACTTTTAACTTATGGTGAGAATTGGTGTTTAGAACAGTAACCTTGAAATACAGCATCAATCATATAAGAAAGATTTAATTATGACCATTTTACTTATTAAGATAGAAACGTGGAGTCATTCAAAAAATTTTAACAGATTATTAAACTGACTAGACTTAGCATTACATTCCCATACACAATTAACCATTATTAATTAACTAAGAGTAAATGAAAATTAAATTTTCTCTTACCAGTTGACTGGTTGATTTTTCTATTTTATTCTCAGTTGCTTCTTCAGTCTGTTCCTCCACAGCAGGATCCCTGCTTTAAATAACAAAGGTGTTTTTAGAGCATCTTCTTACAAATATCATAAATTATAGTAGTAACGAATCTAACGCTTCTGTTTGAAGCTTTAAAAGTAAACCCAATGTGTATCAAAAGGCTGATACACTCCTGGTAGGTACCATATCTCTTCACAGACTCAAACAAAGAAGTTATGTAAGCTTTCACTGAATGATGGTAAAGAAAACAGCAAGTGGATACTTAAAAAAAAAAAAAAAACACAACAACAACAACTGTGCAGCCCAACCCAATTCATACCACCTACTGGGGAGATTGAAGCAGGAGGATCCTAAGTTCGAGGTCCGCGTAGGCAACTCAGACCCTGTCTCAAAATAAAATAAAAAGGACTGGGATATTGCACAGCAGTAGAGCACCTGTTTAGAATGTGCAAAGTCCTGGGTCCAACTCCCAGTACCATAAAACAGAAATGAAAACTTTGCATCTCTAACACGTGATCAATCAAATGAGATCTATTAATGGGGAAAAAAATAACCTTATAGCCCTGTATCAAGGTAAACAAAAAAGGTCCTTGAAAAGGTTGATACAAAAGTTAGTAAAAGAACTATTTTACATTGATCATTTTTGGGAGCATGGGGGTCCTGTACATAAAATTGTCCAGTTTTCCAAAATAATTGTCTTTAAATTGAGGTAGAATATCATAGTTAGAAATTATTAACTGTTTTGATATTAAGAAATAACTTGACAGCTGGGTGTAGTGTGAATGCCTCTAATCTCAGCAACTTGAGAGACAAAGGCAGGAGGATCACAAGTTCAAAGCCAGTGTCAGCAACTTAAAGAGGGCCTAAGCAATTTAGTGAGATCCTATCTCAAAAATAAAAAGGACTAGGGATATAGGTTAGTGGTAAAGTGCCCCTAGGTTCAATCCCCAGCACCAAAAAGAAGTAACTTCACAGAATTTGCTTTTAACAATGATTCAAAAAGTAAAAATACACAATTCTATATAATGAACTGAAAATCTGTTTACAAAATTGTTTTGCATCATAATATGGGAACCATACATAGAATCATATATGATCTATACAATCTTTATAATTTTGTTAATACTGGAAATTGAACCCAGAGGTAAGTACCACATCACTAAGCTACATCCTCAGCCCTCTTTTATTTTGAGACACAGTATTGCTAAGTTGCCTAGTTAGCCTCCAATATGAGATTCTTCTGCCTTAGCTCCCCAAATTGCTAGGATTACGGCAAGTGCCACTGTGCACAGCAATTTATATAATCTTAATAATTTTGTATACTAGAATATATAAAACTGAGGTGAGAAACACTAATTTATTCAGAATTGCACTTTTTAAATATTATTTATTTTACTTTTATATTTACATATTCATTTAACAATCACTTATTATCTATTATATGTTAACTGATTCTATCAAGTGAAAATGGGACCAATAAACAGTACAGTATTATCCACATTTTCAGACTCCTTGTGAAAATTTCAACAAAAAATGATTTTATACACAAATCACATTTCTTAATATGACTCTTAATGCTCTTTAAACTTTCATAAACCTATTAACTGTCTTCTTCTGATTCTAAACCTTATTTCAAAAAACAAACACAAGGAATATCTTTGTGCTATCAATGAATGAAAAACACTGCGGTGGCATTCTGAAGCCTCAAAAGGTTTTAGAAAGAGCACAAAATTCCATTCATGATCATTCACTCCTTAACCCAATAGTACTCATTCCTAGATGCATATTAAAATCAAGTGTGAAACTTTAGAAATCTGCAGATGCCCAAATCCTGCTTCAGAATTTCTGTATCAAGTAGCTACCATATTTCCTATAGACTCCATAACAAATTTTGATGTGTAAGTACAACTAATCCTCAATTCCTTCTCTACACAAAATGAAAACAAACCTCTTAGCAAGACAGCTGAAATGCTACCCAAGAACTGTTCTTAAGTCCCTTTACTTGCTGTTTCATAGCCAAAGACCTTCCCTCATCCTATCCTTTGCTTCTACATTCATCAAAATGTTTTTCCTTTTTTATAGATCAGTTCAAACATTATACTGTGGAAACACTGTGGAAAGCCACTCAATCTCCCCAGTCAATAATTATTGTTCCTTCTTATACATTGTCACAGCATCTCTAATATTATATACTTTGTCTATATATATAGTTCTTGTTTCTATATCTTCCTACTACATTATAAACTAAGTACACAGATATTATTTTAGTCATTATTCCCCTGGCACCAAGGAAGCAATAAATTCTTGGGAAAAAAACTAATAGGTCACATTGCTTACTATATGAGACAATTCAAGGGTAGAAGGAGATCTCCAATACTAACTTGCTTTTTGGCATGATGTGGGAGACATATCGGCAGGCTAAATTTGTACTGATTGGAGGGAACAGACTACTACAGGGTCTTCTGTGTTATGCTTAAATTACTCTTAAAGTGGGAATAAACATACTTACTTTATGGAATTTTAATGAAGTTTATATGAATTAGCACTTGTAAAAGCATTAAAACAATATCTTATACATAGTTAGTATAAGTAGGTGTTTGTTAAAATTATTTTGTTGAGAATGTCCCAAGTACAGCAAGTTGTAGCACATTTTTCAATAGCCCTGGGTATGATCCCTGGAGAACTTTTCTACAATTAGATTTCACCCAATCCATATTCCTCCACTAATCCACTAATAAAAGCAGCTAAATTTTCTTTAAGCATACCTAATTCAGAATAGTCCCAAGGTTATGTGGAAAATTCAAAATGTCATGTCTTCAGAATATAACAAATGCAGTTAGTTTTTGTCAACTTATCCCTTACCTCACAAAAAATTCTTCTGGTAGAGATTCCATGTTGCACAATGTTCCTTTATAAAAGTCTTCTCCCAGGGCTTCCAAACTGACTTTTACTAATGTAAGAGCTGTAAGGAAAGTAATTATTTTAATTAGGAAAGTTACTTTCTCCCCACTATAAACCCTACACAATCATTTAAAAAGTTTTTTAAACTACTTCAAATGAAAAAGGAAAAATAGTCTCACCATCTAAACATAATTACTGACTACACTTATTTTTCCAGGCATAGGTATGCTTAATCAATTTATAATCATACTGAATAGAAAATGTTCTACTCCACCTTTTTTACCAGTGAATGTTATATAAAAAGCATCTTTCATGTTATACTAGCCTCCCAGTAAACATTCTCAACAGCTATACAACAGTTGGTTGACTGTGGTTTCTTTGATAATTTTCCAATAATTGCAAAATTAGATTTCTGATATTTCTCCATGATAAATTCCATTGATCATGTTTCCTATATTTATACTTATTTCCTCTCAATAAATTCTCAGAAGTAGAATTCCTAGATCAAAAGGCACATTTTAAGCCTTTTAGTGCATACCGCAAAATGGCTTCTTGAAAGGTTTGTAATAATTTATTTTCCATAGAAGTATCTGAGTTTCTGCTTAATACAATCTTAATAGTATTATTTTGCTTTTAGTCTAAAATGACATGTAGCCACATTACCCCAAATTATATGATTGTATAACTCTATAAAATAGGAGACAGGATATAAAAAGATTTTGCATACTCTTTGGTTCAAATAAAAATGGATTTTGTGGATTTTTCCTGAAAAAAAAAAAAAGTGCTGAGGAAATGTAAATGAAAAAAAAAAAGAAAGTAGAGTATCATCAATATTTTTATATATATATGTATATATACATTATACATAGATATTTATTTATTCCAAGAACAATTCTTCAAACATTAGTCCCATCTGATCTCCTTTATTAAGTGTGCAAGTCTCTAGACTTGGTGTCCTCTGCTAGGCGGGCTCTCCTTTCTGATCTCCCTCCAGACAGTGTTGAAGCACATGCATACGTTAAAGCATATATGTATAACTATTGCTAAATGCTCTGGGGCAAAGGAAGAAATTATAAGGAACAGAGAAGAAAGCGGCAGCAGTAGCATAAACAAAATAGATCTACACTGCTTTGCAGCTAAGCACAAGGCCAGATAAAATTTCTCATTTATTGCTTCTATGACAATTTCATTTCAGTAACGAGGCAGCTAGTTTATCTAACAGCATATTTAATACACACCCATAAATTAGATTGATACAGCTTTTTGCAGGTAAATTACTAAAAGGCAATTCAGCATAGGTAATTCCCAAATCAAGAGAATACATTCCACAAGATCAACTATAAATCACCAACTAAGAATTCAGACAAATTAACTCAAAAAACATTGTTTTGTATGCTATTGATCACCCTTAAATGTCAAAAAGCTAATTTAACACAAAAAAAGAAAGAAGTAACTGCAAGATTTGAACACTTCTAAACCTTGAGGTCTGAGTATCTTCTTATAATCTTAGAACAGGGGAGGGTGCAACTTAGCACTGCTCCAAAGAAGTTATGTGGAAATCATCTGTAAAACAGTATTTGTAACTATATGGTACCAACATTCTATATTTGATTAATACCAAATCTTATTATAAAAAGTCTTCAAAGACTGATTCTCCAACAATCTGATACTGATGCATCTTACTTGAAACAAAATGCAATGATACATAACACACACACACGCATGATTTTCTTCTAATCTCATTTCAAACAGAAAGTTCTATAACACCTCTTAATTTTTTTTACTGGTCCTCAACAAAACCATTCTTTTTTCTTTTTCTTTTCTTTTTAAGAGAAAGAGAGTTAATTTTATTTTTTGATTTTGCTTTTGTTTGTGTTTTACTTACCTGTATATGTGGTGAAGGGGATCAAACCCAGGTCTCTGCGTATGCCAGACAAGCACTCTATCACTGAGCCACCTCTCCAGCCTTCAACAAAACAATTCTTGTTATCATATTACAATTCACCTATGTAGCATATAGTTCTCTTTGGTGAATTATCTTATAGTTTTACTCTTGTTTTAAAAATCAATAAGCAAAATCATGAGCAAAATTATATTTAGATTTGCATCCTGACTTCTTATGAAAGATACAGCTTACAGCTAATAATGAAGCAAAGACATTGGATAAATCTTGTCTTTTACACTAGATCAGATATACAATATCTCTTTAATAAGGCTGTACAAGAAAGGACACAGCTTTGAGAACTTTATGACGCTGATCAAAATATTTTTCTCTTATGGTTTCTATAAAGCTAGTTATTTCAATGAAAAGTAACAGTTCAGGTATTATTTCAGTCAGAATTTACAAACATGTGTATTCTAATAAAGAAATTCCCTCATTTCCAGAATTTATAAAAGCTCAGACATAGAGATGTCCCCTTCTGATAAGGTGTTTTTTTAAGCAGTATAGAGATCACAGCAGACATGAAAAGGAGGAAAACCTGGTTACAAGTTAGATGGGAGGCCACTCCTAAGGTATTCAGTGTTCAGCTTTAATAAATCAGAAGATAGTTAGATTCTGAATTAAGAATTTAAAAAGGCTAGTGGCTTTCTTTCTCAGCCTGCTTAAGATACAACCTGAGATAACTCTCTGAAGACAGATTTTCCAGAAGAGAGGAGCAAGCAATCTCATTCTGTATTTGTGGCAAACACTACACGCAATCACAGCACTTTACAGTCTGAAAAGGTTCAGGAAGACCGCCTAAGAGCCTAGCAAATGAAAGCAGAGAGCCTAAAATGTTACAACCTTCTTCTAAAATAATTCAAAGGTTCTTAATATTCTAGAAAAGGCTATAGGAAACCTTTAAAATCAGGGTTAACATGGGAGGAAAGGTGAACCTACTTTCCCCTGACCTATTCATTTCAACAGGAATTCCCTGTTGGCATGAAACAAAATTTACTCTGCCTTCCTGGAACTAAGGGAAAAAATAAATGTAATTAATCATATCATCTTAATATCTCACAGTATGTTAGTCAAGTTAGTATTTGCTAACAGTTTTTCTATTCAACGAAGCAATTCATGATTATCAGGTATCAGATACTATATATGGTACTAAGATGAAAAATTCATGTTAGTCCAAATAATCTATCAAGTTTTTTAAATCACATATTCTTAGAGCAGTAAAAAAATCTGAGAACACATTGAACAAATGAGTATTAATTCATTTATGAATTCCATGTAGATATTACTATAACATAAAAAATTTTTTAAAAAAGTAAAAATGATAAGCTTTAATGGTTGTTCCTACACCTCTATAGACAGTTTCACATATCTCTGGAGATGTACATACTCTATTCTAGGTACCACTGTATTAAAAACAGTTTCATATTTCAATTCAGAAAACAGGTATCTACCCCATTTCATATATTTGATACACTGGGTCTTTTTAAAAGACTATGCATTTTAAAATGAGATATTCAAAGGACCTCGCTCTGTACAAAGTAGGATGGTCTTCAAGAAATAGTATTTATAACTAAAAATGATTACTTTAACATAAAATAAATATTACTTTCATCTTTATCAATCTATAAAATTGGACTCAGAAACAATGGTCAGTACTCAGGTTTAAAAAAAAAGGGCAAGGCAATGTGCTCACTGTGGAATAAATTAGATGTGAACATAGGAGAAAAAAAATTAACCAAATTATCCAAGACTTGTACTCATAATCTAAATTCTGTGAGATGTATGGAAAGAAAAATCAGCAATTTGAAAAGTAAGCAAGAGAATTTTACGGTTTGAGAAATCATTTAGATAGTAGTTACATTTTAATACCCGATAGAAAAGAAAGCAGAATAGAAGAATATGGTCATGCACTGTTTAATGACAGATATCTGACAAATGTGTATGAAGGCGATTTCATTGTCATGCAAATATGAGAGGTGCTTATGTAAACCTAGATGGCATAGGACAATCACTGGCATAATCACTTGATACAATGATGATTTGATAAATAAAAAATGTGAGGCTGCTGCCAGCATAACATGGCACATCAATTTATAATTTATTTTTTAATTATTTAAAAAATTGTTACTTCTATAAAGCATTAGTAAGGACTAAAATAATAAAACATTCAGTAAAAATCATAAAAAGAGTAAGTTTATTATCAAGTATGTACTTTATATGCAAATGTTAATAAGTCATTGAGTTATGATCTCATTACAGCTAGAAAGGCACTAGGTGATAGGAATTTTTCAGCTCCTTTATAATTTTATGGACCAGTATCAAATATGTGCCTATCATTGACCATAAAATTATGTGCCACATGACTGTAACTGCAAAGGGAGAACTTGGAACTAATTATAAAGACTTTCTATTCTGGTTCTGCATAAAGGGTAAAAATTGTTTCATATCAGCATTTAAATGGTTTTAGCTATAGTAGGCACATGGTATCTAAATGACACCATACCTGGACCACTATCAATCTTCTATCATTGGATTTCACTGACTTGAAATTTTGAAACCTAGGGTCAATGAAACTTTTATTGTATCTGTTGTTTATGCCCACTGAAAAATCAATCCCCTAATTTTAAATTTAGTCTTATGTTCCATTAGAATGTAAGTCCCACAAAATCAGAGAACTCTATTTAGTTAGTTAATTAGTTAGTTAGTGCTGGGGTCTGAAACCAGGAGTACTCTACCACTGAGCTGTATTCCCAGATCATTTTATTTTGAGACTGGATCTCCCAAACCAGCCCACCTGGTCTTGAATTTACATCCTTTAGGCTTCAGCCCCTTGAAATGCTGAGATTATAGGCATGTGTTACTGAAATCAGTTTAAATCGTTTTGTGTGCATGTGCCTAGAAAGGCACCTGGCATAGCTGAAGCACTTAATTTTTTTTTCTTATTTTGTTTTGTTTTTGAGACGTAATCTCACTAAATTGCCCAGGCTAGCTTTGAACTCACCCATCCTCACTCCTCAGTCTCCCAAACAGCAGAGATTACAGGCATGAACCTCCAGGGCCAATGAAGTACTCGATATTGATTTAAAAAAATGATATCACTTGCCCTTCTGCATATCTCAAGACCTCTGAAGGCAGAATTAAAAAGGAGTTCTATGAATAGATTGATTGCCCTCTCTGCTAACCCAGAATTCTTAAGAAAATAAAAAGCAGCCCAAGTCAAGATGACCAACAGGTCAAGAAAGTACTTGTGTTCTCTGGCAGTTACTTCTCAGTCTCCTTTGCTATTTCCTCCACATCTCTCCAACCTCTAAATACATTAGTACCCCAAAATTTAGATCTCAGATGTGTTTTACCACATAACTTTCTATGTCACTTAGTCTGAAGGCTTTTCCTGCAGCCCTGACTTTTCCTTTAATTACCAGCAATAAATTCAACAGCCTACTCAACATCTCCTGGATTCTAGTAGACATGTAACAACTTAAACTGAGCTCCAGATTAACGGTCCCTTCCCAAAAAATGATGAAAACAGTCATCCAGACAAGTCAGACCAGAATAACCTACAGACCCATGTTCATCATTTCAACGACTGACTTTTGAAGTTATTTTGTTATTCAGTAAAAACCAATAAATACATTACCTTATCAAACACTGAAACACCTCAATTTGGGTTTGATAGTTTCTATTCTGCTTCCCTTTGTCTCCCTCCACAACTTTTATTACTAAACTCATATATTTATTTGTCTTAATTATTATCTTTATCCCTCAGTAAAATAAAAATTCAGGGTTGGGATTACAGCTCAGTGATAGGACACATGCGTAGCATGTATGAGGCCATCTCTTCAATTCTCAGCACTGCAGGGAAAAACAAAAGTTAACAAAACAAAAACCAGATTAGACAATAAAATAACTCTACTTGGGCAGAAGTTTTTGTCTAAGGATATTCATTGCATATCCTTAGAATCTAGAAATGTATGTAGGAATCAAGTATTCATTAAATACATGGTAGATGAACGAATGAACAATCGGTCCTGTCCACAATCCTGTTATAATTCTAATATTAGAATAACCAGTATTCTACAAACTTTATAGTTCTAGAAAAACAATAATTCATGTCTTCAATCTGATTCATTTAACGTAACTTAAACCCTGGTTCTAAAAGATTAAACTTTTTAATTTTTATTTAAAAATATTGTCAGAATTTAAGACAGTATGTTTTCAGTTTTTTCCATAAGAAATAAAGAAGTCAGGCATAAGCTTGCGTTGTAAGATCCTAGGCAAGTGCTGGTTGCTCCTTGAAGCTTGTTTCCTGAACTATAAATTATGGAAAACACCTAAGCCAAATATAAGTACAAACAGTAGTAAGTTTATAAAAAGGAAAGATTTTATGGCAATCACTGAAGAATGAAGGAACTGGATACTTAACATTATATCCTAAAGAAGTGAGTGTTCTACAACATTCTCTTTCTCTCTCTCTCTCTCTCTCTCTCTCTCTCTCGGACAGTGAGAGAGAGAAAGAGAGAATTAATTTTTACTTAGTTTTTCATGTGGCCTTTGTTGCTTCAACACTTCGTTGTGTATGTAGTGCTGGGGTTTGAACTTGCGTGCATGCTCATGAGCATGCTAGGCAAGCACCGCAACCACTGATCTACCACTCCAGCCCCCTCTATTTCTCTTAATAGCACTTGAATTCTGGTATAAAAACCCTAACTTCCTTGAAAACAGAACTGGCTCTTGGTATATACTTGGTGAATGAGTATTAGCATTTTTCAAATATATTTTCCTGATTTGTTAAAATTATATTTTTTAAGGTAAAATATAGATTCTCACTTTAAGTTTTTTTAAAAAAATTTGATGTAAAGCAAATGTTTTCATAAAAATAAAAAATGTACTAATCCTTCAACTTTTACAAAACTAGAAAAAAACAAAGAAAAAATATGTATATAGATAGAATTAATGGGAAAGCAAAATTAGTGATTCTAAAATCCAAGAAAAATACGAATTAATAAAATGAAAGGTGGTTCTTGAAAAACTGCATAAAATGGATAAGCCCCTAGAAAGCTCAAATAAGAAAAAAAATTAAAGCTATAAGGAAGAAATTAAGAGAATTAAATACTAAATGCAACATTTCTAGTTTTTAAATCTAGAAAAATATTTAATATAGTAAATAACCTTTTCTAAAATTAAGTAATGAAAAGGTAGAAAAAACATCAGACTTATAATCATATTAAAATTTCATATATTTTCTAAAAACCTACCACTCAACGAGCTATCAAGCTTGATTTTATAGGCTGGTGTATTCATCCTATATGGATCAGGTAATTCCTAAATGATTCTCATTATTCCATACCATTAAAAAAGACGAAACACTTTCAATTCAATTTTCAAAAGTAACATAATCCAAATTCCAAATGAGACTAAAAAAAACTAATGAAAAATTCTCACTTAAGAACAGAGATAGCAGTTCTGGAGTGGTGGCTTGGTGATTATGGTGCTTGCCCAGCTTGCACAAGTATGTGAGTTCAAACCCCAGGACCATGTACACAACAAGGTGTCTGAGCAAGGAAAGCCACATGAAAAACTAAATAAAAATTGATTCTCTGTCTCTCTCGCTGACTGTTCCTCTCTCTTTAAAAAAAGAGAAAAAAGAAAAGAAAGAACAGAGATATGATAGGGCTGGAACAGTGGCTCAGCAATTATGGCACCTGCCTGGCATGTGTGAGTATGCAAGTTTGAACTCCCGCACAATGTACACAAGGAAGTGTACATTAGAGCAATGAAAGCCACGTAAAAAGCTAAATAAAATTGATTCTCTCTCATTGTCCTTCTCTTAAAAAAAAAAAAACCCTAAATAAAATATCAGAAAATCAAAACCTACCTCATAGCAAAAACAGGGTTCATTATCACTGCTGTGTGACCTTGGGCAAATTATCTTTCTCATAAATTTTTCATTTGTAAAATGGGGGACATAACAGTATCTACAGAATGGGACTGTTAAGAGGATTAAGTAGGCAGTAGAAGGTCCTTAGAACAGTGCCTGGCAAATGGAAAATGCCGAATTAGTGTTATCTAAATTATTATTCCAAGAAAAAAAATGCAATATAATTCACTGATTTTTTTTTTTTTTTTTTTTTAAAGAGAGAGGGACAGTGAGAGACAGAGAAAGAGAGAAACAGCTTTATTGAGTTTCTCACATGGCCTTAGTTGCTCCAACACTCAGTTGTGTACGTGGTGCTGGGGTTTGAACCCGGGTCCTCGTGCTTGCCAGGCAAGCGCCGAAACCGCTGAGCCACCGCTCCAGCCCTCACTGAATTATTTTCAAGAGGAAAATGAAATGTATAAATGTGAACATTTGATCTTTTTTTTTTTCCAGGGCTGAGGACCAAACTCGGGGCCTTGCGCATGCTAGGCAAGGGCTCTGCCACTGAGCTAAATCCCCAACGCCCCCATTTGATCATTTTTAACGGACTTTTAAAGAAATAAAAACACATGTAAAGAGCAATCACCTAAACATGGTAAAAATATTTATCACAAGTCAACAGCACAAGTTATACCAAGTGTAAAAAACACTGGTCATGGTTGTTAAAGATATTCAATGTTATTATGACTTTCCATACTTTAGAGATTATGCTAATGCAATATGACAACAAATATTAGAAGAGATAAAATTAGGGTCTGGAGCAGTGGTTTAATGGTTGCAGTGCATGCCAGGCATGCACGAGGACCCGGGTTCAAACCCCAACACTACATACACAACTAAGTGTCAGAAAAACAAAACCCCAATGAAAATATAAATAAAAGTTCTCTTTCTCGCTCTCTTTAAAAAAAAAAAAGAGAGAGAGAAGACATAAAATTGTTATTTGCAGATGATATGTAGGTAGAAAGTCTAAAAGAATAAACAAAATTCTAGTACTAAGAGATTTTGGTAAGTAGCCTGATTTAAAAACAAACCAAAAATCAGTACCTTTTTCTTAATAATAAAAAGAAAAATTTGTAAGAGAAAAAGAATCTTTTTACAGTTACAAAAATTATACATACCTAGGAACATGAGAATGATACAAAACTATATGACCAAGTAAGTAAAATTTCATTGAATAAAAAATAAACATCAAATATTGACTACCTCAGCATCAATACCTGTATCTTCCTAATCACACAATCCACAAATCTGGAATTCCTTCTAGAGCCATCCTCCTCCTCAATCCTCACATCCATTAGTCTTACCCATTTGATCTCATATACATTTCCCAAATTTTTTTCCACATTTTTACTGCTGCATTAGTTTCACATATTGATGGGATTTGTTATTACACAGTCATACATGCATACAAAATAACAATATAATTTGGCCAATATCATTGCCCTCCCCCCCCCCACCAGTCTGCCTCCCACATATTGGTCCCTTTCCTCTACTGATTTCTCTTTGATTTTTAGATCCCTTTTCAATCTCCACTTCAATTATTTTTGCAAAGACTCCCTACTTGCAGTTTTATTCCTCTCAAAATCATGGCCCATCTATCAGCCAGAGTAAAAAACAAATTGACTAGAAAAGGTTTCAGGTTAAAAACAGAGACCACCACAGCATTCAGGATGGAGTCAAGGCTCAAAGCCTTTAGTCATCTGGACTTAGCCCTATCTCCTTCATCTACTCTTCACCCTTTAGTTCAATTAAAAGTACGGTTATATTTAATACTGACTAAAAATGCCAGGGTTTCTCACAGCTACAAACATGTTCACCTTACTAAGTCTACATTACATTTGGTGAATGCAAGATTCCACAAAAAATGACACGACAGGTTTGAGCCTTTTCCAGGTGTTCAAAATGGGAATGGTGATGCTGCAACTGTCATTATAGGTGAAAAAGTCTACCAAAATGTTAACGTTCCATTTGGCAATGACTAATAACTAACTCAGAGACTCTAAGGCATAGAATAGTTTCTTCTCTCTTTTTTTTTTTGATACTGGGGATTAAACGTGGGGTACTCCACCACTGAGCTACATCACCCCCAGTCTTCATTTTCATACAGGGTCTACCTACTTTGTGCAGGATGGCCTTGAAACTGTCTCAGCTGGTTTACCTCCTGAGTAGCTGGGATCACAGACATATACAAGGCAGGCTCAATAATCCATTTTTTACATCGATTAACTCAATGGTCTCCCAAGATCTTGTATGACTCCATCTATGCATCTCCAAACATTCCCATTCTTGCCCTCTACTTTGTGTGCTCATAGTGTATTATCACAATCCCGCTTTACACCCTTTGTCCTTGCCATTCCCACAAACTTGAAACCTTTCCCACTAGATCTTACTTTAGTTGATTTCTCAATGATAGTCCTGAATAACTATATTTTTCTCTATCATTTTCCTCATTTTTCTGTGTTTATTGTAGTTTTCCTACCAATTAAGTTCTATGCCACTAGGATTTTTGGTATTTATTCACTGAATCTCTAGTGCCTAGCATATTGTGGAATCTCAATGAATTACTTTACTGAAAGAATAATCCTGTCAAACAGATCACATTGATTTCATGAAAAGACTGAAGCAGTAAGATACCTGCCTAGAGTCACACAGTCAAGATGGAGGAAGGATTTGTAAGCAACCTGATTCCATACTTTACTATCATGATGGTGTCTCTCATTTAGGATGTGATTTCCTAAAATATTTTCTATTTAGAATATTTCCCTTATTAGACAGTTCCTTCCTAGCAGGAGGGTAATTCCGCCTCTTCGTTTCCAGACTGGGAATGCCTAATCCATAAAAATCCAATAACTCTTTAATATTGGAAATGAACAAATGCATAAAGGAATACATTAGCTATCCAAAACTTCCACATCCCAACTATCCAAAGATTTTTCAGTTTTCCTATTTAATTTTAAATTGAGTTTTAACATAAAAATATTTCAACTCTGCCTTAATAAACGTAGTGACGCAAAAAAAGTTCCAAAAGATAAAACATGATTTTCGAATTCAATGGACACGTGACGTACTCGCAATTTTCTATAACCCGGTTTTTAAGGTTTTATTCGTCATTAGCATACACTATGCCGAAAGTTCCAGAATCACTCACGTCAGGAATACACAAATGCGTAATACTGTTCATCAAAAAACGTGATTAGTGTCATTTCGTCGCTATCTAAATTTACAAAACAGTCACGCCAGACATACACAAGCAACTTCGCTTACAAAAATTAACGCTGACAACACCCGCGGGTGCAACACCCGGCCCAGGCGTCCCTGAGGTCGCTTTCTCGCTAAGTCTGGCATCACCGTAAGGGCATGACTAACCTGAAGCAGAGCCCCAGTGACCACAGGTCCACTCTGAAAACAATCACATCTAGACCCCACGGGTGGATGCCTTAGTTTAAAGAGGCCCCTCCCAGTCCGCGGCAAAATCCAGGACCCAAAGATTCTCCTCCTTAGAGATCCTCACCGGTTCTAGACTAGGGGGAAGCGACCATTCCTCTGGTAGAGGTTGCTGCACAAAGGAAAAACCGGCCCTCCAGCGTGAAGGCCGAAGAGGCACACGGAAACATGGCACAACGCTGAGCCTGCACCGACCCCCGGGAGCCTAACCGCCCCTCCACAGGTTAAGCCGCAATCGCGTTTCTCGCGAGATTTCTTGTCTTCACGGAGTCAAGTTAAAACCTCGCGGCCTCTCGCATAAGGGGGGTTAAGAGACCATCTCTCATCGCCTGTCACGGACCCGCAGAGCACCTCAACCGCTGGCCCACCCCTCCTGGCACACGACGCAGTCCTTCATAGTGTCTCGGAACTTCCGGAGCTCGGCCGGAACCGGAAGTCATTAGGGGGTGGAGCCGAAAAATTAAAAAAAAAGGCGCGGCGAAAGCTGTAGGCCGGAGCAGACCGAGTGGTAGTGGCCCTTTGGCTGGGGCTGCGGTCTGCCCCGATGGATTCCACCGCCTGCTTGAAGTCCTTGCTCTTGACCATCAGTCAGTACAAAGCCGTTAAGTCAGAAGCGAACGCCACTCAACTTTTGCGGCACTTGGAGGTAAAGGGTTTCTGGATGTGGGACAAATGGGCTCCGCATTAGTCATTACCAGTTCCCAGCGTGACAGGAGAGTTGGGACCCCAGCCTAGTACGGAAAGGATAGCCCTTGACTCCATCAGCTGTGTCTTTGTACTTGTAAAAGCGAGTGTAAGCGTTCCGGAGGCTGCAGCGAGAGCGACTCCGGGAAGAGGGCAGGTAGACAAAATTTCCCAAAAGGGGAATTTGAGCTCTTTGGCATAGTGAAGAGGAAAGCTGGGAGTCCTGTTTTCTTCCTTCGCTCCTTGTTTCGGTTTTACTGTTAAAACCGAGACTTCTCAGTGTTAAGCGATCCTCGGGGACGGAGGTGACGGGGATGCCTGCTTAAAACTGGCTTTTTATGCCTAGATAATTTGTAATCTCAACCCGCTGTTTACTGCTATTCTTTGAACTAATGTCTAACTTGACCACGAAGATGGTATTTCAGCTTTCTATGGATTAAGAAGCATCAACTCTTACGAGTTAATCGTAATCCTTTTTTCTTTACCAAAATACATTGTCGACTTTTAATCCTAAAATGATGAGTTTTTTCTATTAGTTTAGTGATTTTTGTCTAGAGTGACCAGATTTAGGCTTTTAATCTCCTGCTGTCATTTGTTATGCATTCATGAAATTCAAAGTTATTTTATTAGTTTAACAAAAAGAAATTTAAATTCAATTAAAGCTTATTTTAATTCTCTGAGCTTTCCCCATTGACACAAAATGGAACAGAATTTTAAATATTTTCTGTATGTTGTTTTAACCCTAGGATTAAAAGTTTATATACCTAATTAGCAGATAGAATTCATCGGGGCTTAGCACACTTATTATTAGCGGATATACCTGTGATTATTATGGATAAAAAATGATTGTGAATGATGGTACAGTAACAACAGTTTGTAGGGAAACTGGAGTCTAATAAATGTGGCTTTGTTTCCTTAAACTTTACTGGTGGGCATCTCCTAAGTACATTTCTTTTTTTCCGTTACCCAGGAAAAGGTACCTGCAAATCTAATAAGTTGTTAGCTGTTAAATGTTTATAGGGTTTAGCTTCTCAATTAGGATAGAACATAGCAGACTCCACAAAGCCAAAAGATAAAGCAGGGCCTTCAATTTAAAGAATTAGGATTTAAGCACTTAGAAATACTAATCTGAAACATGATCTCTCTTCAAGAATAAATAGGATTGTTGTGAATCTGAATGTAATTGTATTGTGAATTGAAAGAGACTTTAAAGAATTTGGGATAAAGAGTGAGTGCTTCAAAACTCTTGTCCTAAACTTTGAAAGGGTTTTCAGAAAACAGTTTTACCATTGATGCAAAGGCAAAGGCACAAAACCACTTGCTTGAGGTTACTACTCCTAGGGATATTATTTTTATAATTCAGACTATATAGTACATAAAATACATTCATCTTAAACACAGTGCTTGATAGTTTCTTGACATATGTGTAAACTGAGTAGCTACTACCTGCATCATTACCAGGACCCGGATAAATTCTTTCATCGTCCCTTCAAATAAAGAATCAAATAACAACTCAAACAAAATATACTATTTTGTCTGAGTATAATCTGAAATTTATGCAGGTTCTTCATGTACCAATACATCATTTTTTTTAAGAGAGAGAGGAACAGTGAGAGAGAATTGATTTTATTTGGTTTTTCACATAGCTTCTGCTGCTTCAACACTTTGTTGTGTATGTGGTGCTGGGGTTTGAAGCCCAGTCCTTGTGCGTGCCAGGCAAGCACTGTAACTGCTAAGCCCCACTCCAGCCCATTTCATTCTTTCTTATTGCTATATAAATTCTTGTGCAAATGTACTACAATTTATATACATTCGCTTATTAATTAGCATTTGGATTGTTTCCAGTCCTGGGTGGAATTTTTAATAAAACAATTAGGTACATTTCATACACTTTTTGGGTTATATGTACTCATTGCTTTCTATACCTACAAGTGGAATCATTAGATCATAAAATTGGCTTATGTTCAGTTTTAGTTGAAACTGCTTAACAATTTTCTGAAAGATGGGCATTTTACTCTCCCACCAGCAATTATATGAAATTTGCCATCTGTCGTCTATACCAGTCCTTGGTGTTTTCATACTTTCCCAATTTTGACATTTTGGTGGGTGATGTTTACATTTTTGATGGTGAATGGCTTTGTGCAGATCTTATGAAAACAACTTCTGAGGATGCAAAAATGAGTATCAATGTGGAAAGGGATTATTCATTCTGACCTTTTGCCATACTTTGTCTATATGACCCCATGCAGAGCCCAAGCTTTGAATATTTTATGATTCACAGAGCTAAACTGAATTGATTTTTAAAATTTGTGTATTATAGCTATATATAACATCAGAGTTAATTTTGAGATAATCGTATAGGCATGGAATATAGTTTGCTACAGTGGAGCAAACTTCCTCTGTCTCTCCCTTCTCCCTCCCTGTTCCACTTTCTCTATTCTATTGGTCTTCCTTCTCTGTTTGAAGCCTTCTCTGTTGAAGCCTTCTCTGTTTGAAGCTTCCTTCTCTGTTTGTTTATAGCATTTTAATTAGTGCTTTATAGGCTAAGCTAATTTTTTATGGTATTTCATAACAGTAACCTTCTGACTAGTGATTAAAAGTAGAATTCAGGCCAGGCTGGTGGCACATGTCCGTAATCTCAGCTACTCAGGAAGCTGAGGAAAGAACAGTACAAGTTAGAGACCAGCCTGGACCTTTTAGCAGGACCCTGTCTCAAAATTTTTACAAAAAGGTCTGGGGTCATATCTCAGTTGTGGAGTGCCCTCTGGTTCAATCCCCAATATCCAGCACCACAAGAAATAAAATATTATCTTAATCTTGTACAGGGCTGTGGTTATCAATAGGTAAAAAAGCAATGCTCAGAAGGTTCTATAACCTAAAATATCTGTTGCCAGTGTCTGTAATTTCGTCTCTGGAATTTTTTCAGTCTTACAGACTTTTATTTTAGTAATTCTGTTAAAACCATACTCTTTGGGAACAGATAGTGTAAAACTTTTACTAGCAAAGCTTTGACATGGGTGAGGGAATAAAAGATCAAAAAGGATTAGAGGGACACTAAAGTATTCTACTTAGGCTTGATCTGTATTTTGAAAAGATTTAATCTAATTTTAAAGTAACATTGTTTTTCTTTTAAATATATTTTATTTCATTAAATCTACAAGTCTACGAAACATCACTTAGGTATAACAATATATCTCAGTTGTAGATTTGTGCTCAGGAAGTGTGAGGCCCTGGGTTCTATCCCAGCACTATCTGACCCCCAACACATACAATTTATACTTCGATACTATTTTTATTTGAATTAGTTCAAAATTAAGTTAAAATTTTATTCTAAGTATTTTTGTACTATTAGGAGTTATTCTAGTTCTTTAAATATATAATTTATCTATTTTTATTATTTCAGCTATTTGAGTGTATTTTTTACTGTTTTTTTCCTCTTTATTGGTTCTTTTTTTAGGTGTACATGACATAAAATTATATAATGGCATAATTATAAAGTCATGGAGTTTATCTTGTTCTAATTCAATCTCCAGTTTTTCCACTTCCTCTCCCTTCCACTCCTCCTTTCTTTACATGTGTGACAATAGGATAACTAATGGTTTTTTTATCTTAATATATGATTCATAGTAATAAATAAATTTGTAAAGCATTTTGAAAATACATGCTTTCTGTCAACTAGTTTTGACTTTCATTCCCAGCTTTGCATTCTATCTCTACTATCTCTGCGTTGGTTGTAAGACAGAAGTGAAAATTGAATAAAATGTTTGTGCATCAGAGGGCAGATTTTTAAAGTATGCCTTCATGGCGTGTTCACTATGGTCTGGGATATAGTCAAAAGTCAGCTACCTCATGAACAAGAGGTATAACATTTGGTAGACTAACCTAACTTAGATGATGTAAGTGGCTTAGGAAAAGCTTTCTGGAAGAAATGAATTTAAACTGAGAACCAATTGATTACTATAGTTAGTGAGGAAGGGATTAAGTAAACTTTGATGTGTGAATTTTCTGTTATGGGAAAGAAAGTGGAACTAGCACTTTGAAAAAACTGAGTTTTTTCTTTAAAATGGAAAAGAGGTGAAAGTTAACAACTCTTTAACTAACAAATATTGATTGCCATTTAATAGGTAATTTCCGGACAAAAGCTCACACGACTGTTTACATCAAATCAAATACTACCAAGTGAATGCTTGAGTTGCCTTGTGGAGCTTCTTGAAGACCCAAACATAAGTGCTTCACTGATCTTAAGTATTATCAGCTTGCTGTCTCAACTAGGTAATGCTTTTGGCTTCTTGTTTTCAGTTTTTGGCAGTTATATGAATTTAATATTTCTTAAGTACAAATCTACCTATAAACTTTCTTAGAGAATAATTCACATTCCAGAGATTTCTTCATTGCAGAACTTTTTAGAGTTAATATGCAGTGCGAATCTTTTGAAAGATTATAATTATAATTTGAGGACTCCAAAGCATATCAAAGATTCTATATTGTATAGAAAATAATGCATTTTGGAAATGCTGAACTGTTTGAATTTATAAATAACAAAAATCTATACACACAAAATGGTGATATTAAATACACCACTCAGAATATCAGTTACCAACCAAAAAAAATCATCTTTTCTGTGATAGGGAACTATTTTCTTTTCCTTATGTTTACTTAATGGTCAATTTTTGCACCTGATTTTTGGGGGTTGTGAGTGGGAGTAGAGTATTTTTCTGTGGTTATAAAAGTAGTGAATTCCAGCAATCCAAAAATGTTAGCATGGGGAGGCATTTGTTGTCTAATAGAAGAATAGAACTTTCTTAGTGATAGAAATGTTTTGGATGTGTTGTTTGGGGAAGTAACTGCTTGCTACAAAAGGGTATTAAGCATTTTAAGTGTAGGTAAAAGACTGAGAAACTGAATCTTTAATCTAAATTTAAATAACCACATATAGCCTAGTGGCTGTCAAATTAGTATAGATGTATAAAATATGATGTCTTTACTCATTACCACCAACTCTTCTCATCACTGCATCCACCTTTGGTGATAAATCTCATTTAATGGTTTGATAGGTATCTTAGGGTTTTTTTTCGTTAGAACAATTAATTATAGATTTTCAATTGGTTGTTTTCAATACAAATGGTGTTGTAGATCACCTGATGTTTCTTCCTTTATCAATATCTTTTTAGTAGCAGTCTGCTACTATAATTTATTTATCCATACTCCAAATGGTGATGTTATTTTTCAATTTTTGATACTAGAATCAATAGTATACCAGGCATGGTGACACATGCCTGTAATCGCCTTGACTCAGGAGGCTTAGGCAGGAGGATCGGAAGTTTGAAGACAACTTCAGTAACTTAGCAAGGCCCTCAGCAACTTTCTGAGACCCTGTCTCATAATAAAAAGGGCTGAGCGTGTAGCTTCATGGTAAAGTACACCACAGGTTCAATCCCAAGTACAAAAAAGAATACAAAAACAGATTCAATTGTGCAATGAACATTTTTAATGTAATTTTCCCCAAACATCAGTCTGTTTCTGTTGGATAAACTCCCAGTAAAATTTCCATGTCATTTTAAAATTTGATAGCCGTTACAAGTACTAAGTTGCTTTCTTAAACAATTCTACTCTTTCTAACACCAACTAACAGTTTAAGGATGCCAGTCACTTTGAACATTTAAACATACTAGACAAATTTTAAGTGACAATCTTTATTCTTCAGTTCCACATATCTCTAGTTAATAGATATATCATAGATGCTTTTTGGTTTACAACAAAAGTTGAAGTGTGATAATCTTTTAGTGGCAAAATTTGTATAAATTTGTAAAGCAAATTTTTTCTCTCATTGATTTATTCTCCATAGAGAAAACATTTGAATATCTGAATCAGAGTGCATTAATTAATCAAATATCTATATCCCACTTAATTTTCTTAAATGACAAGTTTTATGTGAAATAAATTTAAAATTACTTTCTCTTCATCTGTGAAGACCATATATAAAAAAAATTTGTATTTTATGCCATTTTATTTTCACTTATAGCTGTAGACAATGAAACAAGAGACTGTCTTCAGAATACATACAATCTGAATAGCGTGTTGGCAGGAGTGATCTGTCGGAACAGCGCATGCCACAATGATTCAGTGTTTTTGCAGGTATGCATACCACATAATAGTATACTGTAACACGTAGATCAAAATTGACAATATCTATTATATAAACTGTTAACTTTATGTATGATAATGTAATACAGTATGATTAGGCATAGTTCTTGTCATAAAGAGCTGAATGGACACACATGAAAATGTTTCTAGAAAAGGGAACTTTACCCATACCTTGCACATTATTGAAGTAAACCAAAGCTGTATTGTAACTGCTTTGTCTTATAAAAATGATAATTGTTTGTATTTTAAAATATAAGCTGTTCATTTTTAAAGTGTAATATGAATTGACATCTCGTCTCAAAATCTGTTAAGGAAGCATTCTACAAAAATTAAAGCTATGGTTATAATCTTATTTAGTAAAAATTGGAAGCTCTTACAACCATAATATTTCATTGAATCTAGTATGTAAGTAATTGTAAGAAACAGAGACAGTAGTGATTAAACTAACATGCAGTTTTGGAGATGATAAAATGTGAAAAAGAATATCTTAAAATTAATTGATGGACTATTTGTGTCACCTGCATTCACCTTTAGGATGATCAGGTGAACAATGTTACTGATTATGTCGGTCAGTTTTGTTACTACAACTAAAAACTAAATACTGGAGAGAGTACACTTTATGAAGACAAAAGGTTTATTATCTCATAGTTTGGGAAATTCAATGGCATGGCATTTGAATCAGCTCAGTTCTGACAAAGGCTCTTCTGGCTACTGTCATAGCAATGGCAAGCATGGTCACATCTTGGAACAGAGCAGTGAGATAATAGGACCTTTTATAATCTTCGTTTCTTGAGAACTAATAAGGAGAATATATGTCCCCATTGACCTAGGGACCTCACACCAAGCCTCACATCCCAAGGTTCCTCTGGCCCCCAATAACATCACCCTGAGGACCAAGCTTTTAATCCGAGTCCCTAATGGTAATATTGTTTTAGATAGGATGTGTATAAATATGTGAATTGAGACATGAACTCTAAGGTCCTTAATAGTGTCATTACTTTGTGTATGTTTGGGAAAAAAAGAGAGAGATATACTATTCTAAAGAAATGACAGAATTTTTGCCCTAACCTTTGCCTCCTCAAATGATAACATGCTCAGAATATATGTAGTTGCCCATTCATGTGAGCAAGTAGCAATTTGTTTTTATATGTTTATACTCATAATTATTTTCTTATTCTCAGTGCATTCAGCTCCTGCAGAGGTTAACATATAATGTCAAAATATTCCATTCTGGTGCCAATATAGATGAATTAATTACATTCTTGATAGATCATATGTGAGTATGCACTAAACTTGTAACCAAATAAAATATTGGCTTATTTCTAAACTAAAATCATGTGGTGTATTAATTTTTCTTAAATGATTTTTTTAACTTTTTAAACTAAGTGGTACTGGTGCTAGTTTGTTTCTCTTAGATTATTTCAAGGATCAAGTTTTGCAGAATTCCTTTAATTTTTATAGCTACAATTCAGTAAATAAATTGATTCTGGCAGATAAAATTAATGAAAGTGGATATTATGTGTATATACTTAATTTTCTTGATAGGAAAATGTATCAGTGAAATAACACATTGTCACTCTGACAGTTGTTTCCTTATTTCTGTAATGCAGTTGAATAATTTGGTTTCAAAACATAAACTACTACTATTCAGAGCTTGACTGTCTTTATATGTTACATTTTGGGGGAATGTAAGAAGGCATTAGATATATTAATTACTGTATCATTTTGACTAATTTAGAAGGAATTTAATGCCATTTATCTTTTATTTTTCTTTAAATGAAACATCAATATAAAACAACAGTCAGTCTTCTGAAGATGAGTTAACAATGCCTTGTCTAGGATTATTGGCAAATCTTTGTCGTCACAATCTTTCTGTTCAAACACACATAAAGACTTTGGTAAGAAGTTTGCTTTTACTCATATTTTTCTTTAAAAAATATTTAATTTAGGACCATCCAGCTGACCCATTAAAGTTAATGTAGAGTCACATTGTCATATAAAGACTTAAAACATTCTATCTTTCATGAATGTTATGGAAGACTGTAAGTTAAGGGTTAATACAAATATTGGTATCTGAGAAGTGTCCCTCTCTGTATTATCCCATTGTCACATGAAATATTGCAAGAATTGTTAAGTTATTACATTCTGTTAATCATTAATAGAATGCAGGCATGTCACTAGCAGACCCATTTACATGAGTCTACAGTGTCAATGGCAGGTCCTCCAGAAAGATCCATGAGTAATCACCTAGTTTCAACTACCACTACTTCTTATAAGTGAAGACACCCCAATGAAATCAACAGAAGTATGTTAAATCCAGAAAGCTAACTCATTGATTCCTTGAGATACTTTATGAACAGTTCTCTGCTGTGCAGTAATCAGAATTACCTGCTTGATTTTAAATTTAATACTCTTGTAATTGTTCAAGTGCTGGGTTTTATTGACTCAGTTTTACTTCAGAGGTAGAGTTGGTTTTGAGCCATGAAAGTATTTGAAAAAGTTTATAGAAAGAAGAAGCTGTCTGTGTATGGGTGGGTTGGTAGGTTTACACACATATTTTTAATTTCTGAATTGAAAATAATGCCCATATTCAGAAAACACTTAAATACAATAAAGAAAAACATTTGCTCATTATTACCAACCTAGAAACTACTCTTCACTAAGATTGTATTTATGTTACTGTTTATAATGTATCAAAGTACCCATCTCACTTTATGAATGGTCTCATAAGTCTAAATGGCAATTAGCAAATGTGACAAATAACTGCTGCCTCAAAATGTGTAACATAAAACAGATTCTCTAATTTGCTGAGGATGAGTTAACAATGCCTTGTCCAGGATTCTTGCCAAATCTTTGTTGGCACAATCTTTCTGTTTTCTTGCTTTACACCATAATTTGGAGAGTTCCTCATTGTAGTTTTAATTAACTACCTTTCCTGCAGTATTTGAACTTTTTCCTTTTTCCATGTATTCCTTTTGAACTATTGGAATTGACACTCTGATTTACCATCTGTGAATTATTTATTCTAAGGTGAGAAGACTTGGGAAAAATATGTCTCCTACCCATTTTGTTATCTTTACCAAGTTATATTTTTTCTGCAGATGCTCATTATTAAAAAACAGTCAAATAGTTTTTGAGTTTACATTTATTTCTTATAAATTTCTCCTTTAGAACGTTTATCTTTTAAAGATGACAGTCATTTTTTAAAAGAGTTGATAACGATGATTAAAACAATTTTATACACTTTGTGCAACATATACTTTTTAAACTGAAATATAAAACTTACAAGTTTTTATACTAATTTTTAAATTTTTTTCTTCCACAGAGTAACGTAAAATCCTTTTATCGAACTCTTATAACCTTCCTAGCCCATAGTAGTTTAACTGTGGTTGTGTTTGCACTTTCAATACTATCCAGTTTGACGTTAAATGAAGAAGTAGGGGAAAAGGTAAATATGACTTTTTTCTATTATATGTGGAGTTAATTTTGAAGTGTTTATAGTCATTTAAAAATCTTTGAAGCCAGGCTGGAGCTGTGGCTCGGTGGTTACGGCACTTGCCTTGCATGCATGAGTATGCGAGTTCAAACCCCAGCACCATGTACACAACAAAGTGTCAAAGGAATGAAAGTCACAAGAAAAACTAAATAAAAATTGCTTCTCTCTTCTCTCTCACAGTTCCTCTCTTTTAAAAAAAAAAATTATTCAAGCTTTTATTTATATTTTAAGATGATGTCAACTTAATCTTTTTGTATAATGTGCTTTTCCAAATTTATTTTTAAGCTATTTCACGCCCGAAACATTCATCAGACTTTTCAGCTAATATTCAACATTCTCATAAATGGTGATGGTACCCTAACGAGAAAGTATTCAGTTGACCTACTGATGGATCTCCTCAAGAATCCCAAAATTGCTGATTATCTTACCAGGTATGACTTCATTTGTTAAATTTCAGGATCTCTCTCTCTCTCTCTCTCGCATTTTTTTTAATTTTTATTTTTCAACCAAGATGTGTTTTTGATAAAGCTCCTTTCTTAGACTTATTAACTTGGATTCTACTGATTCACAGTATACTGAAATGAAATATTTCCATGTTTTTTTTTTTACTTCCATTCTTTTTTCTCATGAACCAAATGTAAAAATATAACAAAGATTGAAAGGGGGTATATGTGTGTTTATGTTCCAGCTTGTGTCTACTATATTACTAAAATTCTTTTGTTCTCTAAAATTTAGACATCCTTAGTGATCTCTTTTAAAATTAAATTCAAATCTTGAGTGTTTTCATTCTTTGAAAGAATAATTTTATTATAGTAACATTCATGTCAGTGTGCCTATTGACTTTAAATTTTTGTATAAAAATGAATGTTTCTTTTGGTACATGCCTTTTTTTGGTGTCTTGGGTAAAATTTAAACCCATTTTATGTCCTTTCCATCTCAGTGAGTTTTATATAATCATCTATCTTTTGAGATAGATAGCAGCTGTTTTCTGAAGAGTTCATGGCTGTTAACATCTTAAGTTCCATTTCCCTAGTGCCAAAGCTGTGTTAATGGTCCCAGCTGAAGAAATTGTTAAAAATTGCTTCATAGTAAAGTTAAATTATCATTTACAAATAGGGGAAAAAATTATTGAACTCCTTCTTTGGTCAGACACTGGGAAAGGATCGATTCTTAGCAGTAGCAGGATGAAAAGACAGTTGCTCATGTTTAAGAAACAGAATCAAGTGCTAGACAGAGTGGCATGTGCACCTGTAATCCCAGCACCTCAGGAGGCTGAGGCACAAGGATTACAAATTCAAAGCCAGTCTCAGCAATTTAGCAACTCCCTGTCTCAAAATAAAAAGTAAAAAGGGCTAGGGATGTGGCTCAGTGGTTAAGTACCACTAAGTACAATCCCCAGTACAGGGGGAACAAAGAAACAGAATCAAAAAGTTTAAAGGCAGGGTGGCTGGGGATGTGACTTTGGTAGGGTGCTTGCCTGGCATACACGAAGCCCTGGGTTCAATCTCCAGCACCACCAAAAAGGAGAGTAAAAATTCATGTCCATTCCTATGTTCGTATATTTAAAAAATGTGGGTGCAGTGGCACATACTTATAATTCCAAAAATTAGGGAAAGAGGATCACAGGTTGAAGGCCAGCCTTTGCAACTTAGCAAGACACTGTGTCAAAATAAAAAATTAAAAAGGGCTGGAGATGTAGCTCAGTAGTAGAGCATCCCTTGTTTTAATCTACTGTACAAAAGAAAAAGAAAAATGTTTGAAATAAATTCCAAAGACTAAGGTAAAATTGAAACCACTTACATATGGGTTAACTAATATTTTATAAAACCAAGAAGAATTCACCTTAGTTTTTAACTTTTTCTGAACACCTATACATGAGAGTCCTTTTTCTTCCATAGTGCCCTCCCTTTACTTAGCCTCTCTTCATCTTTTATGAGTGTTTCAGTATCCATGTGTATCATTATGGTTACCATATAGTACTTACTTGACAGCTTTGGAGTGTACTGAAAATTTGTTATAGGTACTCCTTTGTAGGAGTACTGAAAGATAATCTTGTTTAGCATCAGTAAGAGATTGCTTAATCACTGCTTCTATAACTTTCACAGCTCCATTATCTTACTTTTTCCTCTGTCCAGACTAGAACCCAAAAATTACCTCTGACAAATCTTGTTTACCTGTTACACCATTTAGCAAAGATTAATACTAAATGTGTTGCAAGTCAAACTTAATGCCTTTTTCTAATCAAAGCTTGAACAAACACAGAACTTCATTTGTGCAGACTTCATGCTTATTCCCAGTCAGCTTCCTTTTTCATTTCCTACAGTGGTTCTTTCAAGTATTTCTTTCCTATTGCTGCCTTCATTCAGCTTACCTTATCTTTATTTCACACACAAAATAAAATGAAATGGAGTCCCATCTGATTGTAGTTCCCTCAAATCTGTCTCTGGACAAACTTATTTGTGTTTATTATACCAGTTCTTAGTTTTAATAAGAGACATTTTTAATTGTTAATTTTTATTTTTATTGGTTCTTTTTAGTTATATATGACATTAGAATATACAATAACATAAAAGCATGGAGATAATTTGTTCTAATATAGCCCCCAGTATTTCCCCTTCTTCCCATCCCTGTTCTTCTCAGATATACATGACAATAGGATAAACATTGACATTATTATGCAAGCATGGTGTATAACTTATTCTAATTCAGTCCCCAGTATTTCCCCTTCCCTACCCTGTTCTCTTGCCTATACTCTACTAATCTTTCTTTTATTTACTAATAGTTTTTTTTAATTTAGTGACTTGTTGATGTACATATGGATGAAATTCACTATGATATGTTCATATACAAAAATAGGAAAGTTAAATTTGATACCTTCCACGAATTTTCCGTCTCATTCTTCCTTCCTTGAACTTATTTGTGTTTACACCAATTCTTAGTTTTAATAATAAACATTTTTATTGTATGCATAAAGTCTCATTCTTTCTTACAGTCAGCAGTTTCCCCATCCATTCAGTACTTCTCACTGAATTTGACTCTTCCTCTTTTACTAAAAATATAATCAGCTTTCAGCATTCCCTTCAACTATATGTCCTTTTTATTGCTTTTTAGATGGATATCCACATTTTCACCCAAAATCTGATTCCTTGCAACCTTTTCACACTTTTTTGTGAGTGTGTGTTCTTTTGTCCAATCATATCAGACAGTGAATAGAAGCTCCAGCTTGCCATGATTCTTCCATGTACCCATTCACTCTTTCCTCTGGAAGGCTGAAACACTTTTTCCTTTATGTGTCTATCTCCTATTTATTCTTTTAAGACTCAAGTCTGGGAAACTTTACCTAATTAGACCTGCTCCGCCAAGTCGAGGTTTGATACCTGTTCTTTATTCTGTATCATCCCGTAATGTTCTTCCACTATAGTGTTGTTATTTTATATTACCTTGTATTATTGCTTCCTACATTTCTGCCTCTGTGACCTCGATGACAATACAATTCTTTCTGTTAAAGCTAGGATGCACGAGACACATACAATGTAATGCTAATGGTACCTCTTAGAGTTGAGGAACATGGTTGCTGCCCCTTCTGTTTGCAGAGCCAAATCTAATGCTTGCCAATTTGGGATCTTTTATATAAATAAGTAGCTGTATAATTTATTAGTACGTTCCTGTGTCCTTTGAACTTTTACAAAATGAGCATAATCTGTTACAACATAAGACAGTTGAGATACTAAAAATTCAGTGATTATTGCCAAATGAGTCAATGTATTCCACCAGTTTATGTTTATCATAGTATAAGATATATGCCAGATTTTAAGCACAGATGGTACCTAACTTGCAGTGATTTGATTTAAGGATTTTTGTACTTCATAGTGACATAGAAACAATATGCAGTTGGTAGCAACTGTACTTTGGATCTTGAATTTTGATCTTTTGTACTAGTGATTTATAGTGTGATACTTTCTTACAGTGCTGGGCAGTGGCTGTAAGATACAGCTACCATTCAGCCATTAAATAGGCAATGTTCCATAGTATATTGTATTGCTAAACTTTTAGGTAGATTAGATTGTATTAAATACATTTTCAATTTACAACGTTAGAATGGATTTGTTGGGACATAACTGCATCATAAGTCAAGAAGTATCTGTAAAGTTTACAAAAATTTTGTTTTATATTAGAAGTCTAAATAATTAAAGGGTGGAAGAAATAAACTTAAATTTAAGTTATAAATGAATCCCTTTTGTTGTATTGATTTTATAGTCATCATTTGATATATGCTTTTAATTTAAATCTAGGTATGAACACTTTTCTTCTTGCCTTAATCAAGTATTAGGTCTTCTTAATGGTAAAGATCCTGATTCATCTTCAAAGGTATGTAAAAATACAACATTTTGCTTTAAACTTTTAAAAACTATAATGGGCAGAAAAATCCAAGTGTACTGCTTTCTCAGTATGTACAAACTGAATACAGTTGTATAAGTAGTATTGAGATTAGGAAGTAGAATTCTAGAAGTCTTCTGTGCTGCCTTTTAGGTCAGTACTTGCCACTTCCTATCCTTTCCTCTTACCAAGGATGACATATACTGACTTCTAACAGCGTGTTTTTTTTTTCCTATTTTTGAATTTATATAAACAAAAACATACAACATGTACTTTTTGTGTTTAGATTCTTTTGTTCAGCATTATGTTGTAAGAGTTACCCATGTTTCATGTAGTTTTATGTTGTTTTTTTATTGGTGGCTATTGAGTGTTAAGAAGAATCTGGTATTTACCATTTTCTACACATCTTTTGGTGAGCTTATTAACATGTTTGTCTTGACTGTGTACCTAAAAGTAGAATTGCTCTGTCATAGAGTTTGCATATGTTTATTAAGTTCCATGGGACAGTATTCCAAAGGATTGGTCATACCATTATAAGAAGATTTGGTTACTCAGCACCCTTACCAGTACTCAGTATTTTCCATCTTTCATGTTTTAGCCTTTCTAATGGTTATATAATAGTACCACATTCATAGCCTTTTGTATGTCCTCTATTGCAAAATAATTTAATTTCTCAATTATTTTGGAGTCTTTTGATGAATATATAGTATGAGTATATAGTACAAATATCTTTTTCTGTTCCTAAAGTAGCTATTTTTTACTCACTTTATGGTGTCTTTTAACATACCTCAACCAATCATCCTGCATGGTGAATGCATTTTGTAGTTTATTTAAGATATCTTGGCCTACTCTGAATTCAAGATATACTTCTGTGTTTTCTTCTTCGAGTATTATAGGTTCTTAACTTTCATATGTAGATCCACAATCCATCTGGACTTGACATTTGCATCTCTTGTAAATAGGATTTGATCATGTTCCACACTGAACTTTATCTTACATGTCTTTATAAAAGAAAAAATTTTAGAGTGGCTTTTAACCACATCTAAAACAGTGAATTAGGAAGATGGTAGAGGATGTGAAATAGTATACAGTCTGTTGCTCAACAATGTTTTCATTTTTTTTTTTCTGTTTTAAGAATTTTTCTTGTTTTGTTTAATGCTTGCTTGCTAGAGTTCTTTCTGAATTATTTTTTCATCTGGTGATTGAAGTATTCTGATAATATATCCTATATATTTTGCATCCCAGAATGTGTAAAATTCTTTTCTCATACGCAATATAAAAACTATTGCTAATTCATATTTAAGTTAATTGGTATAGTTACTGGCAGTATGTAATATAGGTGCTAAATAAAAATTGTTGCAATAGAAGAAACATACAGCAAGGGGAAAAATTCTAAGTTAAAGAACTTAACAATTTCAGGAAATATAGGCATTGAAGTAGGGCAAGAGAATGGAAACATACCAAAGGTGTCAGAAAATGGAAAGGGAATGAACAACAACAAAAAATTCTCAGTATAGAAGTAGAAAGCAGTGAAAGCAAAGATCTGTAATTGGTTTCTTTATATGCATGCACGTGTGTATGTATATGTATCACAAGTATATTTAATTATAAGACCATTGTAACCTTGAGAGCAGAAACTAAAAAGGATACTATGAGAAAGGCAAACTATGTTAATGCCATCCATGAACTTAATTGCAAAAATTCCAAACAAATATTACCAAATCAAAGCCAGATATTTAGAATCATGTCTTGTTACCAAATGAAATTTATTCCAAAAATGCAAGTGGTTTAATTTTTTTAAATTGATGTAATGTCTTACATTAACAAGAAAGAGAAGAAAAATATTATTAACTTATTAAAGGAAGAACAAACATTTGAATAGAATTTCATACCCATTCAAGATAAAAAAATTAGTTACCTAGGAATAAACAGAAGTTTTCTTTTCATGATAGAGTAACTACCCAAAGTTTATTTTATCATCAAGACACTGATGATAAAATTTGTATGGCTACACGGAAGTTCTGAATAATCTAAACTATTCTGCAAAAAATGAACAAAATTGGAAGATTTATAGTACAGATATTAAAATGTAACACAATGCTACCATAATAGAGCATAGTGATGTCATAATGATAAGGTAGCTAGCCTAGTGAACACAGTAGTCTAAAACGAGACTCACAGTATATAGTCTTCTGATTGGTAATTAAATGTTAAAAGCATGGTGATTTCTTTTCCTCTTTTTAAACAAGTTAATTTTTAATTATTTTCTTTTTCATCTGGTATTTAGTTTTTCTGACACTTAGTTACATATGTGGTGCTGGGGCTCAAACCTGGGCCCTCTCATATACCAGGCAACCACTGTACCACTGAGCCACCTCTCCAGCCCCCAAACTGTGGTGATTTCAATAGATGACACTAGGCCAACTGGATATCTGTGGGTGTGTGTTTGGGGGACTTAATCATGACCCCTACCTCACACCAAATTCAATAATCAATGCAGGTTGTAGATGTAATATGAACAGTAAAAACAGTGAAACTTTTAGGAGAAACATCTAGTGAGAATATTTTCACAGCTTTGGGATAAACAGATTTTCTGAAGCATGAAACAAGAAACAAAATATAGGAAAAATGTTGGTAGGTTGGGCCATATTAAAATTAAGAATTTCTGCTCATGAAAAGAACATCAATAAGAAAATTAAAGGGCCTTTAAGTCTGTAATCCAAATGACTTAGGCAGAAAAATTACAAATTCAAGGCCAGCCTCAGCAACTGAGTAAGACTGTATCTTAAAATAAAAAGGACTGGTGATATAAACTTAGTAGTAAAGTGTCCCTGGGTTCAATTCCCAGCACCAAAAGAAGAAAATGAAAGGGTAACCACAGAATTTGAAAGATATCCATAATACATATGTCCAACAAAGGATTCTTTTTTTGTTGTTGTTTGTTTACTTTTTTCACGTGGCTTTCGTTGCTCCGACACTTGGTTGTGTACGTGGTGCTGGGGTTTGAACCTGTGTCCTTACGTGTGCCCGGCAACTGCTGAACTGCTGAGCCACTGCTCCAGCCCCCAACAAAGGACTCTTAACCACAAAGTATATTATGTAAAAATTGTTTTTTAGTTACGAATCAGGAAAAACACTGAGCCCAGTAGATACCTAAACAAAAACAACATATTCAATAAATATGAAATGGTTACTCAACTTGATTAATCTTCAGGAAAACGCAAATTTAAATGGTATCACACTGTGCATCCACCAAATAGTTAAAATGAGAAATATGGAAAATGCCAGAGAGACCATAATTTTTGTACAGTATCAAACTCTGAAAACTGATATTGTTTACTAATGCTGGGCATATACATAAAAGTATGACGCAGCAATTCCACTCTTATAAATTTACCTCAGAGAGCTGGATATATGTTTTCGCAAAAAGATAACATACAAAACATAGTGGTACTCCCATTAGCTAAGAATTTGAACAAACTAAATGCCATCATCAGTGGAATAGATTAATAAACTATGGTATATTTTACTTTGGAATGGTATATAGCAGTGAGAAGGAATAGAATGCAACTGTATGTATGAATCTCACATAATGCCAAGCTTAAACATCAGACATAAATTCAGACTGACTGAAATTTTTATATGGAAATGCAAGATCCAAAAATGGCTAGGATGAAACTAATGTATGATGTCAGAAATCTTTAGTGGAAAGGACTGGTTGGCATTGTGTAGGAGCATTCACAGCAGAATCCTGGAGTTTTTAGTAAAGCTTTTCTGGTTGGCTTGCTATTTATACAAATGTATTTATTTTGGAAAATGATTTAGCTCACCACTAATGATCTGTTTATTTTATGTATGTTGTAAAAAAACCAATGTATGTGGAAAACTGTTTATATGTGCATAAAATATTTGTTAAGATACATGATAAATTGGAAACCTGTCTTCAGAATGTAGCTAGAGTTCAGGATTTGACTTTGGAGCTATGCGCTTATTACCTATTCAAAAACAAACACTGCAGTTTATATTTGTAGGAGTAAATTAAAGATTTATTACCATTTATGAAAGTGGATTGGATTCTATTAAAATCAGACACTGTCAGGGTTGGAGCAGTGGCTCAATGGTTACAGCACTTGCCTGGCATGTGTGAGGGAGGACGCAGGTTCGAACCCCAGCATCACGTACACAACAAAGTGTCAGAGCAATGAAAGCCACATGAAAAACTAAATAAAATTGATTCTTGTTTTAAAATAAATGTAAGTACTGTAAAAGGAGTTGCCCTTCCCTGTTTCATTCTCAAAGCCCTGCTTACGAGAAGTAAATACTGTTAACAAATTTCTTTACAAAACTGGAATCTTATCGCACATTGGCGTAATAATATTGAAAGATAGGTTGGAAGCCACTTTTAACTTTTGTTTCAGAGTATTTTCTTTAAAAACATAGCATTTTTAGCTTCATCGTATGCTTTGTATAATACAGTCAATGAAATTGAAATTTAATGAAGACTTTATATTGCACAGGTTTTAGAATTACTTCTTGCCTTCTGTTCAGTGACTCAGCTACGCCACGTGCTTACTCAGATGATGTTTGAACAGACTCCATCTGGCAACACCATTCTGGGAAGCCGTTCTAAGTGCTTAGAACCTACTGTAGCTCTGCTTCGTTGGTTGAGCCAGCCTTTGGATGGATCAGAAAACTGTTCCGTTTTAGCACTGGAGTTGTTCAAGGAAATATTCGAGGTAATAAAATTATAGACAAATTGACTTTTCTACTTCCATTACTCTTTTTTTTTCTTTTTTAAAGAGAGACAGTGAGAGAGAGAGAGAGAGAGAAACAATTTTTATTTAGTTTTTCATGACTTTCATTGCTCCAAGTCTTTGTTGTGTACATGGTACTGGGGTTTGAACTTGTGTATTCACACATGCCAAGCAAGCACTGTGACTGCTGAGCCACTGCTCCAGCCCCTCCATTACTCTTAATAAACAGTTTATTTTCAAAAACATTCATAGTAAATTTTCACTTGTTCATCACTTTTGGAAAACTTTTCTAAAACAGTCACACTGGGTTTTCTGTCATTCAACTATCAAGTTTTTTTTTTCCCAGCCAAACTTACCTGTGTTAGCTTTCCTTTTTTTTTTTTTTATTGAATAGCTTATGTATTCTTGTTTCTATATAATAAAAGTATTGATAGGATTTATATAGTTTGTTATTTAACTATGCTTGTAATAGTAACATTCTTTCTCAGTAGAAGTTGTCTTTATTAGTTATTGAGTAGATTAAGATAGAATATGGGAATGGATTTAGTTGAGTGTGGGATAGAGTGGAATATGCCCAACTATGCACAAGGCACTTAGGACCGAGAAAAATCAACTTATTGACATAGATTCTACAGTCTGTGCAAGTTAGTGTTCTCTATTATTTTTCCTGTTTTTATATTTTTTCCTATTCCCATGTCTTCCTAAAACATTTTCCTTCACATTAGTGGATGCCTATTACAAACATATGTGTGTAAGTATTAATGTATTAAAAATTATGTATAAATTTTCCTATTTTAACTTGATCTTTACTCTCAACAACCAGTTTTATTAACTATTTATTTATTTATTAACTATTAAGATCACTAAATTATTAGCTACCATAATTATATTTAGTGAATTCAGGATTTTTTTTGGTAAATTCTTAAATTATTTAAAAGACTTTTAAAACACCAAGTTTATTAAAAATGTCTTGTTTGCAGCCAGGCATGGTGGTACACACCTGTAATCCCAGTAGCTCGGGAGGCTGAGGCAGGAGGATTGCAAGTTCAAAGCCAGCTTCAGCAATTTAGTGAGGCCCTAAGCAACTTGGCAAGACTGTGTTTCAAAATTAAAAAGGGCTGGGAATGTGGCTCAGTGGTTAAGCACCCCTGGATTTAATCCCTGGTACCAAAAAGGAAATAAACAAAAATGTCTTGCTTACAAAATCTTATTATTCCCTCTGAGGAAAAAAGGCATCAAAGCCCTCAAAACTGGATGCAAAGATAAATATTAAATGCTGATTTTTTTTAAATATGAGACTTGAGTCAATGAAGTATTAAAGTATTTTAGACTATTTTAGACCGTTAAAGCTCAGAGATGACTGTTTGTATATCATGTATTCCATCTTTAATTTTAGTCATTGGTGATGATTAATTTTTTTAGGATGCCATAGATACTGCCAACTGTTCCTCAGCAGACCGTTTTGTGACCCTTCTGCTGCCTACAATCCTTGATCAACTTCAATTCACAGAACAAAATCTAGATGAGGCCTTAATAAGAAAAAAATGTGAAAGGATGGTGAAGGCCATTGAAGTTTTGTTGAATATCCTTTACTGTCATAAATATGGGAAATGTATACTTTTTCCAGTATTGCATTTTATTTTTATTTGGATTTTGTTGCATCGCATTTTCATATCAATTCAGAAATATTGAAGTGATAAGTTTCAAATGAAGACTCCCTAAGAAGTTAAGGGGAGAAACAAACTTCTCCACTTGTGTTTCTATGTAAAACTTTTAAACCAAAGTACATTTTAAGAAATGCTTTCTAGACTTCATTTAAACATTTTTATTACAAATAGATTTGGAGATACATTCTAAAATTACAATTATTACTCTCTTTTGCTTTCTTTTTCTTACTGCAGCCTCTGAATGATTAGTCTTGCCAGTCTTTGGTAGAGTGT